>JAVXUO010002724.1:0-23907 GCA_033065855.1 Escallonia rubra | reverse complement strand
TTTGTCTCGTTTTTCGGCGAAATTCATAAAAATGGGCTAAGTAGCGTGCATGAGGTGCAATGAGCGGAAAAAACTGACAAAAAAAATTACAACATTTTTCGCAAGTTAAGCATTGGGCGCTAAAGTGTGCCCGAATAAGCCCTTCATAGGGAAACCTCAAAAAATAATTTGGCTCGTTTTTCACCGAAATTCATAGAAATGAGCTAACTAGCGTGCTTGAGGTGCAACGAGCGAAAAAAAGTGACAAAAAAAATTACAACATTTCTCGCAAGCTAAGCATTGGGCGCTAAAGTGTGCCCGAATAGGCCCTTCATAGGAAACCCGAAAAAATACTTTGGCTCGTTGTTCACTGAAATTCATAGAAATGGGCTAACTAGCGTGCATGAGGTGCAACGAGCGAAAAAAAGTGACAAAACAAATTACAACATTTCTCGCAAGCTACGCATTGGGCGCTAAAGTGTGCCCGAATAGGCCCTTCATAGGGAAACCTCGAAAAAATAATTTGTCTAGTTTTTCGCCGAAATTCATAGAAATGGGCTAAGTAGCGTGCATGAGGTGCAATGAGCGAAAAAAAGTAACAAAAAAAATTACAACATTTTTCGCAATCTAAGCATTGGGCGCTAAAGTGTGCCCGAATAGGCCCTTCATAGGAAAACCTAAAAAAATAATTTGTCTCGTTTTTCGCCAAAATTCATAGAAATGGGCTAAGTAGCGTGCATGAGGTGCAATGAGCGGAAAAAAACTGACAAAAAAAATTACAACATTTTTCGCAATCTAAGCATTGGGCGCTAAAGTGTGCCCGAATAGGCCCTTCATAGGAAAACCTGAAAAAATAATTTGTCTCGTTTTTTGCCGAAATTCATAGAAACGGGTTAAGTAGCGTGCATGAGGTGCAACAAGCGAAAAAAAGTGACAAAACAAATTACAACATTTGTCGCAAGCTAAGCATTGAGCGCTAAAGTGTGCCCGAATAGGCCCTTCATAGGGAAACCTCAAAAAATAATTTGTCTCGTTTTTCACCGAAAATTCATAGAAATGAGCTAACTAGCGTGCCTGAGGTGCAACGAGCGAAAAAAAAGTGACAAAAAAATTACAACATTTCTCGCAAGCTATGAATTTGGCGCTAAAGTGTGCCCGAATAGGTCCTTCATAGGGAAACCTCAAAAAATAATTTGTCTCGTTTTTCGACGAAATTCATAGAAATGGGCTAAGTAGCGTGCATGAGGTGCAATGAGCGAAAAAAACAGACACAAAAAATTACAACATTTTTCGCAAGCTAAGCATTGGGCGCTAAAGTGTGCCCGAAGAGGCCCTTCATAGGGAAACCTCAAAAAATAATTTGGCTCGTTTTTCACCGAAATTCATAGAAATGAGCTAACTAGCGTGCCTGAGGTGCAACGAGCGAAAAAAAGTGACAAAAAAAATTACAACATTTCTCGCAAGCTACGCATTGGGCGCTAAAGTGTGCCTGAATAGGCCCTTCGTAAGAAAACCCGAAAAAATAACTTGTCTCGTTTTTCGCCGAAATTCATAGAAATGGGCTAAGTAGCGTGCATGAGGTGCAATGAGCGAAAAAAAACTGACAAAAAAAATTACAACATTTTTCGCAAGCTAAGCATTGGGCGCTAAAGTGTGCTCGAATAGGCCCTTCATAGGGAAAACCTCAAAAAATAATTTGGCTCGTTTTTCACCGAAATTCAGAGAAATGAGCTAACTAGCGTGCATGAGGTGCAACGAGCGAAAAAAAAAGTGACAAAATAAATGACAACATTTTTCGCAAGTTAAGCATTGGGCGCTAAAGTGTGCCCGAATAGGCCCTTCATAGGGAAAACCTCAAAAAATAATTTGGCTCGTTTTTTGCCGAAATTCATAGAAATGGGCTAACTAGCGTGCCTGAGGTGCAACGAGCGAAAAAAAGTGACAAAAAAAATTACAACATTTCTCGCAAGCTACGCATTGGGCGCTAAAGTGTGCCCGAATAGGCCATTCATAGGAAACCTGAAAAAATAATTTGTCTCGTTTTTCGTCAAAATTCATAGAAATGGGCTAAGTAGCGTTCATGAGGTGCAATAAGCGGAAAAAAACGACAAAAAAAATTACAACATTTTTCGCAATCTAAGCATTGGGCGCTAAAGTGTGCCCGAATAGGCCCTTCATAGGAAAACCTAAAAAAATAATTTGTCTTGTTTTTCACCTAAATTCATAGAAATGAGCTAACTAGCGTGCCTGAGGTGCAACGAGCGAAAAAAAAGTGACAAAAAAAATTACAACATTTCTCGCAAGCTACGCATTGGGCGCTAAAGTGTGCCCGAAGAGGCCCTTCATAGGAAAACTTGAAAAAATAATTTGTCTAGTTTTTCGGCGAAATTCATAAAAATGGGCTAAGTAGCGTGCATGAGGTGCAATGAGCGAAAAAAACAGACACAAAAAATTACAACATTTTTCGTAAGCTAAGCATTGGGCGTTAAAGTGTGCCCGAAGAGGCCCTTCATAGGGAAACCTCAAAAAATAATTTGGCTCGTTTTTCACCGAAATTCATAGAAATAAGCTAACTAGCGTGCTTGAGGTGCAACGAGCGAAAAAAAGTGACAAAAAAATTACAACATTTCTCGCAAGCTATGCATTGGGCGCTAAAGTGTGCCCGAATAGGCCCTTCGTAGGAAACCCGAAAAAATAATTTGTCTCGTTTTTCGTCGAAATTCATAAAAATGGGCTAAGTAGCGTGCATGAGGTGCAACGAGCGAAAAAAACTGACAAAAAAAATTACAACATTTCTCGCAAGCTAAGCATTGGGCGCTAAAGTGTGCCCGAATAGGCCCTTCATAGGGAAACCTCAAAAAATAATTGTTCTCGTTTTTCGTCGAAATTCATAGAAATGAGCTAACTAGCGTGCCTGAGGTGCAATGAGCGAAAAAAAAATTACAAAAAAAATTACAACATTTTTCGCAAGCTAAGCATTGGGCGCTAAAGTGTGCCCGAATAGGCCCTTCATAGGAAAACCTGAAAAAATAATTTGTCTAGTTTTTCGCCGAAATTCATAGAAATGGGCTAAGTAGCGTGCATGAGGTGCAATGAGCGGAAAAAAACTGATAAAAAAAATTACAACATTTTTCGCAAGCAAAACATTGGACGCTAAAGTGTGCCCGAATAGGCCCTTCATAGGGAAACCTCAAAAAATAATTTGGTTCGTTTCTCACCGAAATTCATAGAAATGAGCTAACTAGCGTGCATGAGGTGCAACGAGCGAAAAAAAAGTGACAAAAAAATTACAACATTTCTCGTAAGCTACGCATTGGGCGCTAAAGTGTGCCCGAATAGGCCCTTCGTAGGAAAACCCGAAAAAATAATTTGTCTCGTTTTTCGCTGAAATTCATAGAAATGGGCTAAGTAGCGTGCATGGGGTGCAACGAGCGAAAAAAGACGGACAAAAAAAATTACAACATTTTTCGCAAGCTACACATTGGGCGCTAAAGTGTGCCCGAATAGGCCCTTCATAGGGAAACCTCAAAAAATAATTTGGCTCGTTTTTCACCGAAATTCATAGAAATGAGCTAACTAGCGTGCCTGAGGTGCAACGAGCGAAAAAAAAGTGACAAAAAAAATTACAACATTTCTCGCAAGCTATGAATGTGGCGCTAAAGTGTGCCCGAATAGGCCCTTCGTAGGAAAATCCGAAAAAATAATTTGTCTCGTTTTTCGCCGAAATTCATAGAAATGGGCTAAGTAGCGTGCATGAGGTGCAATGAGCGAAAAAAACTGACAAAAAAAATTACAACATTTTTCGTAAGCTAAGCATTGGGCGCTAAAGTGTGCCCGAATAGGTCCTTCATAGGGAAACCTCAAAAAATAATTTGTCTCGTTTTTCACCGAAATTCATAGAAATAAGCTAACTAGTGTGCCTGAGGTGCAACGAGCGAAAAAAAGTGACAAAAAAATTACAACAATTTTCGCAAGCTATGCATTGGGCGCTAAAGTGTGCCCGAATAGGCCTTTCATAGGAAAACCCAAAAAAATAATTTGTCTCGTTTTTCACCGAAATTCATAGAAATGGGCTAAGTAGCGTGCATGATGTGCAACGAGCAGAAAAAAACTGATAAAAAAATTACAACATTTCTCGCAAGCTAAGCATTGGGCGCTAAAGTGGCCCGAATAGGCCCTTCATAGGGAAAACCTCAAAAAATAATTTGGCTCGTTTTTCACCGAAATTCATAGAAATGAGCTAACTAGCGTGCCTGAGGTGCAACGAGCGAAAAAAAGTGACAAAAAAAATTACAACATTTCTCGCAAGCTACGCATTGGGCGCTAAAGTGTGCCCGAATAGGCCCTTCGTAGGAAAATCCGAAAAAATAATTTGTCTCGTTTTTCGTCAAAATTCATAGAAACGGGTTAAGTAGCGTGCATGAGGTGCAATGAGCGAAAAAAAAAATCACAAAAAAAATTACAACATTTTTCGCAAGCTAAGCATTGGGCGCTAAAGTGTGCCCGAATAGGCCCTTCATAGGGAAACCTCAAAAAATAATTTGGCTCGTTTTTCACCGAAATTCATAGAAATGAGCTAACTAGCGTGCCTGAGGTGCAACGAGCGAAAAAAGTGACAAAAAAAATTACAACATTTCTCGCAAGCTACGCATTGGGCGTTAAAGTGTGCCCGAAGAGGCCCTTCATAGGAAAACTTGAAAAAATAATTTGTCTAGTTTTTCGGCGAAATTCATAAAAATGGGCTAAGTAGCGTGCATGAGGTGCAATGAGCGAAAAAAAACTGACAAAAAAAATTACAACATTTTTCGCAAGCTAAGCATTGGGCGCTAAAGTGTGCCCGAATAGGCCCTTCATATGGAAACCTCAAAAAATAATTTGGCTCGTTTTTCACCGAAATTCATAGAAATGAGCTAACTAGCGTGCTTGAGGTGCAACGAGCGAAAAAAAGTGACAAAAAAATTACAACATTTCTCGCAAGCTATGCATTGGGCGCTAAAGTGTGCCCGAAGAGGCCCTTCATAGGAGAACCCGAAAAAATAATTTGTCACGTTTTTTGCCGAAATTCATAAAAATGGGTTAAGTAGCGTGCATGAGGTGCAATGAGCGAAAAAAAACTGACAAAAAAAATTACAACATTTTTCGCAAGCTAAGCATTGGGCGCTAAAGTGTGCTCGAATAGGCCCTTCATAGGGAAACCTCAAAAAATAATTTGGCTCGTTTTTCACCGAAATTCATAGAAATGAGCTAACTAGCGTGCCTGAGGTGCAACGAGCGAAAAAAAGTGACAAAAAAATTACAACATTTCTCGCAAGCTATGCATTGGGCGCTAAAGTGTGCCCGAATAGGCCCTTCGTAGGAAACCCGAAAAAATAATTTGTCTCGTTTTTCGTCGAAATTCATAAAAATGGGCTAAGTAGCGTGCATGAGGTGCAACGAGCGAAAAAAACTGACAAAAAAAATTACAACATTTCTCGCAAGCTAAGCATTGGGCGCTAAAGTGTGCCCGAATAGGCCCTTCATAGGGAAACCTCAAAAAATAATTTGGCTCGTTTTTCATCGAAATTCATAGAAATGAGCTAACTAGCGTGCCTGAGGTGCAACGAGCGAAAAAAAGTGACAAAAAAATTACAACATTTCTCGCAAGCTATGCATTGGGCGCTAAAGTGTGCCCGAATAAGCCCTTCGTAGGAAAACCGAAAAAATAATTTGTCTCGTTTTTCGACGAAATTCATAGAAATGGGCTAAGTAGCGTGCATGAGGTGCAACGAGCGAAAAAAAACTGACAAAAAAAATTACAACATTTCTCGCAAGCTACGCATTGGGCGCTAAAGTGTGCCCGAATAGGCCCTTCATAGGGAAAACCTCAAAAAATAATTTGGCTCGTTTTTCACCGAAATTCATAGAAATGAGCTAACTAGCGTGCCTGAGGTGCAACGAGCGAAAAAAAGTGACAAAAAAAATTACAACATTTCTCGCAAGCTAAGCATTGGGCGCTAAAGTGTGCCCGAATAGGCCCTTCATAGGGAAACCTCAAAAAATAATTTGGCTCGTTTTTCACCGAAATTCATAGAAATGAGCTAACTAGCGTGCCTGAGGTGCAACGAGCGAAAAAAAGTGACAAAACAAATTACAACATTTCTCGCAAGCTACGCATTGGGCGCTAAAGTGTGCCCGAATAGGCTCTTCGTAGGAAAACCCGAAAAAATAATTTGTCTCGTTTTTCGCTGAAATTCATAAAAATGGGCTAAGTAGCATGCATGAGGTGCAACGAGCGAAAAAAACTGACAAAAAAAATTACAACATTTCTCGCAAGCTAAGCATTGGGCGCTAAAGTGTGCCCGAATAGGCCCTTCATAGGGAAACCTCAAAAAATAATTTGGCTCGTTTTTCACCGAAATTCATAGAAATGAGCTAACTAGCGTGCCTGAGGTGCAACGAGCGAAAAAAAGTGACAAAAAAAATTACAACATTTCTCGCAAGCTACGCATTGGGCGCCAAAGTGTGCCCGAATAGGCCCTTCGTAGGAAAACCCGAAAAAATAATTTGTCTCGTTTTTGCCGAAATTCATAGAAATTGGCTAAGTAGCGTGCATGAGGTGCAATGAGCGAAAAAAAACTGACAAAAAAAATTACAACATTTTTCGCAAGCTAAGCATTGGGCGCTAAAGTGTGCCCGAATAGGCCCTTCATAGGGAAAACCTCAAAAAATAATTTGGCTCGTTTTTCACCGAAATTCATAGAAAGGGGCTAACTAGCGTGCATGAGGTGCAACGAGCGAAAAAAAAGTGACAAAAAAATTACAACATTTCTCGCAAGCTAAGCATTGGGCGCTAAAGTGTGCCCGAATAGGCCCTTCATAGGGAAAACCTCAAAAAATAATTTGGCTCGTTTTTCACCGAAATTCATAGAAATGGGCTAACTGGTGTGCCTGAGGTCAATGAGCGAAAAAAGTGACAAAAAAATTACAACATTTTTCGCAAGCTAAGCATTGGGCGCTAAAGTGTGCCCGAATAGGCCCTTCATAGGAAAACCTGAAAAAATAATTTGTCTCGTTTTTCGCCGAAATTCATAGAAATGGGCTAAGTAGCGTGCATGAGGTGCAACGAGCGAAAAAAAGTGACAAAACAAATTACAACCATTCTCGCCAGCCACGCATTCGGCGCTTAAGTGACCCCGAATAGGCCCTTCATAGGGAAACCTCAAAAAATATTTTGTCTCGTGTTTCGTCGAAATTCAAAGAAATGAGATAACTAGAGTGCCAGAGGTGCAATGAGAGAAAAAAAGTGACAAAACAAATTACAACATCTCTCGCAAGCTAAGCATTGGGCGTTAAAGTGTGCCCGAAGAGGCCCTTCATAGGAAAACTTGAAAAAATAATTTGTCTAGTTTTTCGGCGAAATTCATAAAAATGGGCTAAGTAGCGTGCATGAGGTGCAATGAGCGAAAAAAAACTGACAAAAAAAATTACAACATTTTTCGCAAGCTAAGCATTGGGCGCTAAAGTGTGCCCGAATAGGCCCTTCATAGGCAAACCTTAAAAAATAATTTGGTTCGTTTTTCACCGAAATTCATAGAAATGAGCTAACTAGCGTGCCTGAGGTGCAACGAGCGAAAAAAAGTGACAAAAAAATTACAACATTTTTCGCAAGCTATGCATTGGGCGCTAAAGTATGCCCGAATAAGCTCTTCTTAGGAAATCTGAAAAAATAATTCGTCTAGTTTTTCGGCGAAATTCATAAAAATGGGCTAAGTAGCGTGCATGAGGTGCAATGAGCGAAAAAAAACTGACAAAAAAAATTACAACATTTTTCGCAAGCTAAGCATTGGGCGCTAAAGTGTGCTCGAATAGGCCCTTCATAGGGAAACCTCAAAAAATAATTTGGCTCGTTTTTCACCGAAATTCATAGAAATGAGCTAACTAGCGTGCCTGAGGTGCAACGAGCGAAAAAAAGTGACAAAAAAAATTACAACATTTTTCGCAAGCTAGGCATTGGGCGCTAAAGTGTGCCCGAATAGGCCCTTCATAGGAAAACCTGAAAAAATAATTTGTCTCGTTTTTCGCCGAAATTCATAGAAATGGGCTAAGTAGCGTGCATGAGGTGCAATGAGCGAAAAAAACAGACACAAAAAATTACAACATTTTTCGTAAGCTAAGCATTGGGCGTTAAAGTGTGCCCGAAGAGGCCCTTCATAGGAAAACTTGAAAAAATAATTTGTCTCGTTTTTTGCCGAAATTCATAGAAATGGGCTAACTAGCGTGCTTGAGGTGCAACGAGCGAAAAAAAGTGACAAAAAAATTACAACATTTCTCGCAAGCTATGCATTGGGCGCTAAAGTGTGCCCGAATAGGCCCTTCGTAGGAAAACCCGAAAAAATAATTTGTCTCGTTTTTCGTCGAAATTCATAAAAATGGGATAAGAAACGTGCATGAGGTGCAAAGAACCGAAAAAAACAGACAAAAAAAATTACAACATTTTTCGCAAGCTAAGCATTGGGCGCTAAAGTGTGCCCGAATAGGCCCTTCATAGGGAAACCTCAAAAAATAATTTGGCTCGTTTTTCACCGAAATTCATAGAAATGAGCTAACTAGCGTGCCTGAGGTGCAACGAGCGAAAAAAAGTGACAAAAAAAATTACAACATTTCTCGCAAGCTATGCATTGGGCGCTAAAGTGTGCCCGAATAGGCCCTTCGGAGGAAAACCCAAAAAAATAATTTGTCTCGTTTTTCGCCGAAATTCACAGAAATGGGCTAAGTAGCGTGCATGACGTGCAACGAGCGAAAAAAACTGACAAAAAAAATTACAACATTTTTCGCAAGCTAAGCATTGGGCGCTAAAGTGTGCCCGAATAGGCCCTTCATAGGGAAAACCTCAAAAAATAATTTGGCTCGTTTTTCACCGAAATTCATAGAAATGAGCTAACTAGCGTGCTTGAGGTGCAACGAGCGAAAAAAAGTGACAAAAAAATTACAACATTTCTCGCAAGCTATGCATTGGGCGCTAAAGTGTGCCCGAATAGGCCCTTCATAGGAAAACCTCAAAAAATAAGTTGGCACGTTTTTTTCCGAAATTCATAGAAATGGGCTAAGTAGCGTGCATGAGGTGCAACGAGCGAAAACAAGTGACAAAACAAATTACAACATTTCTCGCAAGCTACGCATTGGGCGCTAAAGTGTGCCCGAATAGGCCCTTCATAGGGAAAACCTCAAAAAATAATTTGGCTCGTTTTTCACCGAAATTCATAGAAATAAGCTAACTAGCGTGCCTGAGGTGCAATGAGCGAAAAAAAGGTGCCAAAAAAAATTCCACCATTTCTCCCAAGCTACGCATTGGGCGCTAAAGTGTGCCCGAATAGGCCATTCGTAGGAAAACCCGAAAAAATAATTTGTCTCGTTTTTCGTCGAAATTCATAGAAATGGGCTAAGTAGCGTGCATGAGGTGCAATGAGCGAAAAAAAAAGACACAAAAAATTTCAACATTTCTCGCAAGCTAAGCATTGGGCGCTAAAGTGTGCCCGAATAGGCCCTTCATAGGGAAACCTCAAAAAATAATTTGGCTCGTTTTTCACCGAAATTCATAGAAATGAGCTAACCAGCGTGCTGGAGGTGCAACGAGCGAAAAAAAGTGACAAAAAAAATTACAACATTTCTCGCAAGCTACGCATTGGGCGTTAAAGTGTGCCCGAAGAGGCCCTTCATAGGAAAACTTGAAAAAATAATTTGTCTAGTTTTTCGGCGAAATTCATAAAAATGGGCTAAGTAGCGTGCATGAGGTGCAATGAGCGAAAAAAAACTGACAAAAAAAATTACAACATTTTTCGCAAGCTAAGCATTGGGCGCTAAAGTGTGCTCGAATACGCCCTTCATATGGAAACCTCAAAAAATAATTTGGCTCGTTTTTCACCGAAATTCATAGAAATGAGCTAACTAGCGTGCTTGAGGTGCAACGAGCGAAAAAAAGTGACAAAAAAATTACAACATTTCTCGCAAGCTATGCATTGGGCGCTAAAGTGTGCCCGAATAGGCCCTTCGTAGGAAACCCGAAAAAATAATTTGTCTCGTTTTTCGTCGAAATTCATAAAAATGGGTTAAGTAGCGTGCATGAGGTGAAATGAGAGAAAAAAAACTGACAAAAAAAATTACAACATTTTTCGCAATCTAAGCATTGGGCGCTAAAGTGGCCCGAATAGGCCCGAATAGGGAAACCTCAAAAAATAATTTGGTTCGTTTTTCACCGAAATTCATAGAAATGAGCTAACTAGCGTGCCTGAGGTGCAACGAGCGAAAAAAAGTGACAAAAAAATTACAACATTTCTCGCAAGCTATGCATTGGGCGCTAAAGTGTGCCCGAATAGGCCCTTCGTAGGAAACCCGAAAAAATAATTTGTCTCGTTTTTCGTCGAAATTCATAAAAATGGGCTAAGTAGCGTGCATGAGGTGCAACGAGCGAAAAAAACTGACAAAAAAAATTAACAACATTTCTCGCAAGCCAAGCATTGGGCGCTAAAGTGTGCCCGAATAGGCCCTTCATAGGGAAACCTCAAAAAATAATTTGGCTCGTTTTTCATCGAAATTCATAGAAATGAGCTAACTAGCGTGCCTGAGGTGCAACGAGCGAAAGCAAAGTGACAAAAGAATGACAACATTTCTCGTAAGCTATGCATTGGGCGCTTAAGTGTGCCCGAATAAGCCCTTCATAGGAAAACCTGAAAAAATAATTTGTCTCGTTTTTTGCCGAAATTCATAGAAACGGGTTAAGTAGCGTGCATGAGGTGCAATGAGCGAAAAAAAACGGACAAAAAAAATTACAACATTTTTCGCAAGCTAAGCATGGGGGGCTAAAGTGTCCCCGAATAGACCCTTCATAGGGAAAACCTCAAAAAATAATTTGGCTCGTTTTTCACCGAAATTCATAGAAATGAGCTAACTAGCGTGCCTGAGGTGCAACGAGCGAAAAAAAGTGACAAAAAAAATTACAACATTTCTCGCAAGCTACGCATTGGGCGCTAAAGTGTGTCCGAATAGGCCCTTCATAGGGAAACCTAAAAAAATAATTTGTCTTGTTTTTCACCGAAATTCATAGAAATGAGCTAACTAGCGTGCCTGAGGTGCAACGAGCGAAAAAAAGTGACAAAAAAAATTACAACATTTCTCGCAAGCTACGCATTGGGCGTTAAAGTGTGCCCGAAGAGGCCCTTCATAGGAAAACTTGAAAAAATAATTTGTCTAGTTTTTCGGCGAAATTCATAAAAATGGGCTAAGTAGCGTGCATGAGGTGCAATGAGCGAAAAAAAACTGACAAAAAAAATTACAACATTTTTCGCAATCTAAGCATTGGGCGCTAAAGTGTGCCCGAATAGGCCCTTCATAGGGAAACCTCAAAAAATAATTTGGCTCGTTTTTCACCGAAATTCATAGAAATGAGCTAACTAGCGTGCTTGAGGTGCAACGAGCGAAAAAAAGTGACAAAAAAATTACAACATTTCTCGCAAGCTATGCATTGGGCGCTAAAGTGTGCCCGAATAGGCCCTTCGTAGGAAAACCCGAAAAAATAATTTGTCTCGTTTTTCGTCGAAATTCAAAAAAATGGGCTAAGTAGCGTGCATGAGGTGCAACGGGCGAAAAAAACTGACAAAAAAAATTACAACATTTCTCGCAAGCTAAGCATTGGGCGCTAAAGTGTGCCCGAATAGGCCCTTCATAGGGAAACCTCAAAAAATAATTTGGCTCGTTTTTCACCGAAATTCATAGAAATGAGCTAACTAGCGTGCCTGAGGTGCAACGAGCGAAAAAAAGTGACAAAAAAAATTACAACATTTCTCGCAAGCTATGCATTGGGCGCTAAAGTGTGCCCGAATAGGCCCTTCGTAGGAAAACCCGAAAAAATAATTTGTCTCGTTTTTCGTCGAAATTCAAAAAATGGGCTAAGTAGCGTGCATGAGGTGCAACAAGCGAAAAAAAACTGATAAAAAAAATTACAACATTTCTCGCAAGCTAAGCATTGGGCGCTAAAGTGTGCCCGAATAGGCCCTTCATAGGGAAACCTCAAAAAATAATTTGGCTCGTTTTTCACCGAAATTCATAGAAATGAGCTAACTAGCGTGCCTGAGGTGCAACGAGCGAAAAAAAGTGACAAAAAAAATTACAACATTTCTCGCAAGCTATGCATTGGGCGCTAAAGTGTGCCCGAATAGGCCCTTCGTAGGAAACCCGAAAAAATAATTTGTCTAGTTTTTCGGCGAAATTCATAAAAATGGGCTAAGTAGCGTGCATGAGGTGCAATGAGCGAAAAAAAACTGACAAAAAAAATTACCACATTTCTCGCAAACTAAGCATTGGGCGCTAAAGTGTGCCCGAATAGGCTCTTCATAGGGAAACCTCAAAAAATAATTTGGCTCGTTTTTCACCGAAATTCATAGAAATGAGCTAACTAGCGTGCCTGAGGTGCAACGAGCAAAAAAAAGTGACAAAAAAAATTCCAACCTTTCTCGCAAGCCACGCATTGGGCGCTAAAGTGTGCCCGAATAGGCCCTTCGTAGGAAAACCCGAAAAAATAATTTGTCTCGTTTTTCGTCGAAATTCATAGAAATGGGCTAAATAGCGTGCATGAGGTGCAACGAGCGGAAAAAAACTGACAAAAAAAATTACAACATTTCTCGCAAGCTCAGCATTGGGCGCTAAAGTGTGCCCGAATAGGCCCTTCATAAGGAAAACCTCAAAAAATAATTTGGCTCGTTTTTCACCGAAATTCATAGAAATGAGCTAACTAGCGTGCCTGAGGTGCAACGAGCGAAAAAAAGTGACAAAAAAAATTACAACATTTCTCGCAAGCTAAGCATTGGGCGCTAAAGTGTGCTCGAAACGGCCCTTCATAGGGAAACCTCAAAAAATAATTTGGCTCGTTTTTCACCGAAATTCATAGAAATGAGATAACTGGCGTGCCTGAGGTGCAACGAGCGAAAAAAAGTGAAAAAAAAAAATTACAACATTTCTCGCAAGCTAAGCATTGGGCGTTAAAGTGTGCCCGAAGAGGCCCTTCATAGGAAAACTTGAAAAAATAATTTGTCTAGTTTTTCGGCGAAATTCATAAAAATGGGCTAAGTAGCGTGCATGAGGTGCAATGAGCGAAAAAAAACTGACAAAAAAAATTACAACATTTTTCGCAAGCTAAGCATTGGGCGCTAAAGTGTGCTCGAATAGGCCCTTCATAGGAAAACCTGAAAAAATAATTTGTCTCGATTTTTTGCCGAAATTCATAGAAATGGGCTAACTAGCGTGCTTGAGGTGCAATGAGCGAAAAAAAATTACAACATTTTTTGCAACTTAAGCATTGGGCGCTAAAGTGTGCCCAAATAAGCCCTTCATAGGAAAACCTGAAAAAATAATTTGTCTCGATTTTTCACCGAAATTCATAGAAATGGGCTAACTGGTGTGCCTGAGGTGCAATGAGCGGAAAAAAACTGACAAAAAAAATTACAACATTTTTCGCAATCTAAGCATTGGGCGCTAAAGTGTGCCCGAATAGGCCCTTCATAGGAAAACCTGAAAAAATAATTTGTCTCGTTTTTTGCCGAAATTCATAGAAATGGGCTAAGTAGCGTGCATGAGGTGCAATGAGCGAAAAAAAGTGACAAAACAAATTACAACATTTCTCGCAAGCTAAGCAGTGGGCGCTAAAGTGTGCCCGAATAGGCCATTCATAGGAAACCTCAAAAAATAATTTGGCTCGTTTTTCACCGAAATTCATAGAAATGAGCTAACTAGCGTGCCTGAGGTGCAACGAGCGAAAAAAAGTGACAAAAAAAATTACAACATTTATCGTAAGCTAAGCATTGGGCGTTAAAGTGTGCCCGAAGAGGCCCTTCATAGGAAAACTTGAAAAAATAATTTGTCTAGTTTTTCGGCGAAATTCATAAAAATGGGCTAAGTAGCGTGCATGAGGTGCAACGAGCGACACAAAGAATTACAAGATGTCTCGCAGGCTAAGCATTGGGCGCTAAAGTGTGCCCGAATAGGCCCTTCATATGGAAACCTCAAAAAATAATTTGGCTCGTTTTTCACCGAAATTCATAGAAATGAGCTAACTAGCGTGCTTGAGGTGCAACGAGCGAAAAAAAGTGACAAAAAAATTACAACATTTCTCGCAAGCTATGCATTGGGCGCTAAAGTGTGCCCGAATAGGCCCTTCGTAGGAAACCCGAAAAAATAATTTGTCTCGTTTTTCGTCGAAATTCATAAAAATGGGCTAAGTAGCGTTCATGAGGTGCAATGAGCGAAAAAAACAGACACAAAAAATTATAACATTTTTCGTAAGCTAAGCATTGGGCGCTAAAGTGTGCCCGAATAGGCCCTTCATAGGGAAACCTCAAAAAATAATTTGGCTTGTTTTTCACCGAAATTCATAGAAATGAGCTAACTAGCGTGCCTGAGGTGCAACGAGCGAAAAAAAGTGACAAAAAAAATTACAACATTTTTCGCAAGCTAAGCATTGGGCGCTAAAGTGTGCCCGAATAGGCCATTCATAGGAAACCTGAAAAAATAGTTTGTCTCGTTTTTCGCCGAAATTCATAGAAATGGGCTAAGTAGCGTGCATGAGGTGCAATGAGCGAAAAAAACAGACACAAAAAATTACAACATTTTTCGTAAGCTAAGCATTGGGCGTTAAAGTGTGCCCGAAGAGGCCCTTCATAGGAAAACTTGAAAAAATAATTTGTCTAGTTTTTCCCCGAAATTCATAGAAATGAGCTAACTAGCGTGCTTGAGGTGCAACGAGCGAAAAAAAGTGACAAAAAAATTACAACATTTCTCGCAAGCTAAGCAGTGGGCGCTAAAATGTGCCCGAATAGGCCATTCATAGGAAACCTGAAAAAATAATTTGTCTCGTTTTTCGCCGAAATTCATAAAAATGGGCTAAGTAGCGTGCATGAGGTGCAATGAGCGAAAAAAAACTGACAAAAAAAATTACAACATTTTTCGCAAGCTAAGCATTGGGCGCTAAAGTGTGCTCGAATAGGCCCTTCATAGGAGAACCTGAAAAAATAATTTGTCACGTTTTTCACCGAAATTCATAGAAATGAGCTAACTAGCGTGCCTGAGGTGCAACGAGCGAAAAAAAGTGACAAAACAAATTACAACATTTCTCGCAAGCTACGCAATGGGCGCTAAAGTGTGCCCGAATAGGCCCTTCGTAGGAAACCCGAAAAAATAATTTGTCTAGTTTTTCGGCGAAATTCATAAAAATGGGCTAAGTAGCGTGCATGAGGTGCAATGAGCGAAAAAAAAACTGACAAAAAAAATTACAACATTTTTCGCAAGCTAAGCATTGGGCGCTAAAGTGTGCCCGAATAGGCCCTTCATAGTGAAACTTCAAACAATAATTTGTCTCGTTTTTCATCGAAATTCATTGAAATGGGCTAACTAGCGTGCCTGAGGTGCAACGAGCGAAAAAAAAAGTGACAAAAAACATTACAACATTTTTCGCAAGCTATGCATTGGGCGCTGAAGTGTGCCCGAATAGGCCCTTCGTAGGAAAACCCAAAAAAATAATTTGTCTCGTTTTTCGCCGAAATTCATAGAAATGGGCTAAGTAGCGTGCATGAGGTGCAACGAGCGAAAAAAAAGTGACAAAAAAAATTACAACATTTCTCGCAAGCTACGCATTGGGTGCTAAAGTGTGCCCGAATAGGCCCTTCATAGGGAAACCTCAAAAAATAATTTGGCTCGTTTTTCACCGAAATTCATAGAAATGAGCTAACTAGCGTGCCTGAGGTGCAACGAGCGAAAAAAAGTGACAAAACAAATTACAACATTTCTCGCAAGCTACGCATTGGGCGCTAAAGTGGCCCGAATAGGCCCGAATAGGGAAACCTCAAAAAATAATTTGGTTCGTTTTTCACCGAAATTCATAGAAATGAGCTAACTAGCGTGCCTGAGGTGCAACGAGCGAAAAAAAAAGTGACAAAAAAAATTACAACATTTCTCGCAAGCTACGCATTGGGCGCTAAAGTGTGCCCGAATAGGCCCTTCGTAGGAAAACTTGAAAAAATAATTTGTCTAGTTTTTCGGCGAAATTCATAAAAATGGGCTAAGTAGCGTGCATGAGGTGCAATGAGCGAAAAAAAACTGACAAAAAAAATTACAACATTTTTCGCAAGCTAAGCATTGGGCGCTAAAGTGTGCCCGAATAGGCCCTTCATAGGAAACCTGAAAAAATAATTTGGCTCGTTTTTCACCGAAATTCATAGAAATGAGCTAAGTAGCGTGCATGAGGTGCAATGAGCGGAAAAAAACATACAACATTTTTCGCAGGCTAAGCATTGGGCGCTAAAGTGTGCCCGAATACGCCCTTCGTAGGAAAACCCGAAAAAATAATTTGTCTCGTTTTTTGTCGAAATTTATAGAAATGAGCTAAGTAGCGTGCATGAGGTGCAAGGAGCAGAAAAAAACTGACAAAATAAATTACAACATTTTTCGCAAGCTACGCATTGAGCGCTAAAGTGTGCCCGAATAGGCCCTTCGTAGGGAAACCTCAAAAAATAATTTGGCTCGTTTTTCACCGAAATTCATAGAAATGAGCTAACTAGCGTGCCTGAGGTGCAACGAGCGAAAAAAAGTGACATAAAAAATTATAACATTTTTCGTAAGCTAAGCATTGGGCGTTAAAGTGTGCCCGAATAGGCCCTTCATAGGAAAACTTGAAAAAATAATTTGTCTAGTTTTTCGCCGAAATTCATAGAAATGGGCTAAGTAGCGTGCATGAGGTGCAATGAGCGAAAAAAAACTGACAAAAAAAATTACAACATTTTTCGCAAGCTAAGCATTGGGCGCTAAAGTGTGCCCGAATAGGCCCTTCATAGGAAAACCTAAAAAAATAATTTGTCTTGTTTTTCACCGAAATTCATAGAAATGAGCTAACTAGCGTGCTTGAGGTGCAACGAGCGAAAAAAAGTGACAAAAAAATTACAACATTTCTCGCAAGCTATGCATTGGGCGCTAAAGTGTGCCCGAATAGGCCCTTCGTAGGAAAACCCGAAAAAATAATTTGTCTCGTTTTTTGCCGAAATTCATAGAAATGGGTTAAGTAGCGTGCATGAGGTGCAATGAGCGGAAAAAAACTGACAAAAAAAATTACAACATTTTTCGCAATCTAAGCATTGGGCGCTAAAGTGTGCCCGAATAGGCCCTTCATAGGAAAACCTGAAAAAATAATTTGTCTCGTTTTTCGCCGAAATTCATAGAAATGAGCTAACTAGCGTGCCTGAGGTGCAATGAGCGAAAAAAAGTGACAAAAAAAATTACAACATTTCTCGCAAGCTATGCATTGGGCGCTAAAGTGTGCCCGAATAGGTCCTTCGTAGGAAACCTGAAAAAATAATTTGTCTAGTTTTTCGGCGAAATTCATAAAAATGGGCTAAGTAGCGTGCATGAGGTGCAATGAGCGAAAAAAAACTGACAAAAAAAATTACAACATTTTTCGCAAGCTAAGCATTGGGCGCTAAAGTGTGCTCGAATAGGCCCTTCATAGGGAAACCTCAAAAAATAATTTGGCTTGTTTTTCACCGAAATTCATAGAAATGAGCTAACTGGCGTGCCTGAGGTGCAACGAGCGAAAAAAAGTGACAAAAAAATTACAACATTTTTCGCAAGCTAGGCATTGGGCGTTAAAGTGTGCCCGAATAGGCCATTCATAGGAAACCTGAAAAAATAATTTGTCTCGTTTTTTGCCGAAATTCATAGAAATGGGTTAAGTAGCGTGCATGAGGTGCAATGAGCGAAAAAAAACTGACAAAAAAAATTACAACATTTTTCGCAAGCTAGGCATTAGGCGCTAAAGTGTGCCCGAATAGGCCCTTCATAGGAAAACCTGAAAAAATAATTTGTCTCGTTTTTTGCCGAAATTCATAGAAATGAGCTAACTAGCGTGCCTGAGGTGCAACGAGCGAAAAAAGTGACAAAAAAAATTACAACATTTCTCGCAAGCTACGCATTGGGCGTTAAAGTGTGCCCGAAGAGGCCCTTCATAGGAAAACTTGAAAAAATAATTTGTCTAGTTTTTCGGCGAAATTCATAAAAATGGGCTAAGTAGCGTGCATGACGTGCAACGAGCAAAAAAAAATTACAACATTTCTCGCAAGCTAAGCATTGGGCGCTAAAGTGTGCCCGAATAGGCCCTTCATAGGGAAACCTCAAAAAATAATTTGGCTCGTTTTTCACCGAAATTCATAGAAATGAGCTAACTAGCGTGCTTGAGGTGCAACGAGCGAAAAAAAGTGACAAAAAAATTACAACATTTCTCGCAAGCTATGCATTGGGCGCTAAAGTGTGCCCGAATAGGCCCTTCGTAGGAAACCCGAAAAAATAATTTGTCTAGTTTTTCTTCGAAATTCATAAAAATGGGCTAAGTAGCGTGCATGAGGTGCAATGAGCGAAAAAAAACTGACAAAAAAAATTACAACATTTTTCGCAAGCTAAGCATTGGGCGCTAAAGTGTGCTCGAATAGGCCCTTCATAGGGAAACCTCAAAAAATAATTTGGTTCGTTTTTCACCGAAATTCATAGAAATGAGCTAACTAGCGTGCCTGAGGTGCAACGAGCGAAAAAAAGTAACAAAAAAAATTACAACATTTTTCGCAAGCTAAGCATTGGGCGCTAAAGTGTGCCCGAATAGGCCCTTCATAGGAAAACCTGAAAAAATAATTTGTCTAGTTTTTCGGCGAAATTCATAAAAATGGGCTAAGTAGCGTGCATGAGGTGCAATGAGCGAAAAAAAACTGACAAAAAAAATTACAACATTTTTCGCAAGCTAAGCATTGGGCGCTAAAGTGTGCTCGAATAGGCCCTTCATAGGAGAACCTGAAAAAATAATTTGGTTCGTTTTTCACCGAAATTCATAGAAATGAGCTAACTAGCGTGCTTGAGGTGCAACGAGCGAAAAAAAGTGACAAAAAAATTACAACATTTCTCGCAAGCTATGCATTGGGCGCTAAAGTGTGCCCGAATAGGCCCTTCATAGGAAACCTGAAAAAATAATTTGTCTCGTTTTTCGCCGAAATTCATAAAAATGGGCTAAGTAGCGTGCGTGAGGTGCAATGAGCGAAAAAAAACTGACAAAAAAAATTACAACATTTTTCGCAAGCTAGGCATTAGGCGCTAAAGTGTGCCCGAATAGGCCCTTCATAGGAAAACCTGAAAAAATAATTTGTCTCGTTTTTTGCCGAAATTCATAGAAATGAGCTAACTAGCGTGCCTGAGGTGCAACGAGCGAAAAAAACTGACAAAAAAAATTACAACAATTTTCGCAAGCTAGGCATTGGGCGTTAAAGTGTGCCCGAATAGGCCATTCATAGGAAACCTGAAAAAATAATTTGTCTCGTTTTTCGCCGAAATTCATAGAAATGGGCTGAGTACCGTGCATGAGGTGCAATGAGCGAAAAAAACTGACAAAAAAAATGACGACAGTTGTCGCAAGCTAAGCATTGGGCGCTAAAGTGTGCTCGAATAGGCCCTTCATAGGGAAACCTCAAAAAATAATTTGGCTCGTTTTTCACCGAAATTCATAGAAATGAGCTAACTAGCGTGCCTGAGGTGCAACGAGCGAAAAAAAGTGACAAAAAAATTACAACATTTCTCGCAAGCTACGCATTGAGCGCTAAAGTGTGCCCGAATAGGCCCTTCGTAGGAAAACCTAAAAAAATAATTTGTCTCGTTTTTCGCCGAAATTCATAGAAATGGGCTAAGTAGCGTGCATGAGGTGCAATGAGCGAAAAAAACAGACACAAAAAATTACAACATTTTTCGTAAGCTAAGCATTGGGCGCTAAAGTGTGCCCGAATAGGCCCTTCATAGGAAAACTTGAAAAAATAATTTGGCTCGTTTTTCACCGAAATTCATAGAAATGGGTTAAGTAGCGTGCATGAGGTGCAATGAGCGGAAAAAAACTGACAAAAAAAATTACAACATTTTTCGCAATCTAAGCATTGGGCGCTAAAGTGTGCCCGAATAGGCCCTTCATAGGAAAACCTAAAAAAATAATTTGTCTCGAATTTCACAGAAATTCATAGAAATGAGCTAAGTAGCGTGCCTGAGGTGTGACGAGCGAAAAAAAAAGTGAAAAAAAATTACAACATTTCTCGCAAGCTACGCATTGGGCGTTAAAGTGTGCCCGAAGAGGCCCTTCATAGGAAAACTTGAAAAAATAATTTGTCTAGTTTTTCGGCGAAATTCATAAAAATGGGCTAAGTAGCGTGCATGAGGTGCAATGAGCGAAAAAAAACTGACAAAAAAAATTACAACATTTTTCGCAAGCTAAGCATTGGGCGCTAAAGTGTGCTCGAATAGGCCCTTCATAGGAAACCTCAAAAAATAATTTGGCTCGTTTTTCACCGAAATTCATAGAAATGAGCTAACTAGCGTGCTTGAGGTGCAACGAGCGAAAAAAAGTGACAAAAAAATTACAACATTTTTCGCAATCTAAGCATTGGGCGCTAAAATGTGCCCGAATAGGCCATTCATAGGAAACCTGAAAAAATAATTTGTCTCGTTTTTCGCCGAAATTCATAGAAATGGGCTGAGTACCGTGCATGAGGTGCAATGAGCGAAAAAAAACTGACAAAAAAAATTACAACATTTTTCGCAAGCTAAGCATTGGGCGCTAAAGTGTGCCCGAATAGGCCCTTCATAGGGAAACCTCAAAAAATAATTTGGCTCGTTTTTCACCGAAATTCATAGAAATGAGCTAACTAGCGTGCCTGAGGTGCAACGAGCGAAAAAAAGTGACAAAAAAAATTACAACATTTCTCGCAAGCTACGCATTGGGCGCTAAAGTGTGCCCGAATAGGCCCTTCATAGGAAAACCTGAAAAAATAATTTGTCTCGTTTTTCGCCGAAATTCATAGAAATGGGCTAAGTAGCGTGCATGAGGTGCAATGAGCGAAAAAAAACTGACAAAAAAAATTACAACATTTTTCGCAAGCTAAGCATTGGGCGCTAAAGTGTGCCCGAATAGGCCCTTCATAGGGAAACCTCAAAAAATAATTTGGTTCGTTTTTCACCGAAATTCATAGAAATGAGCTAACTAGCGTGCTTGAGGTGCAACGAGCGAAAAAAAGTGACAAAAAAATTACAACATTTCTCGCAAGCTATGCATTGGGCGTTAAAGTGTGCCCGAATAGGCCATTCATAGGAAACCTGAAAAAATAATTTGTCTCGTTTTTCGCCAAAATTCATAGAAATGGGCTAAGTAGCGTTCATGAGGTGCAATAAGCGAAAAAAACAGACACAAAAAATTATAACATTTTTCGTAAGCTAAGCATTGGGCGTTAAAGTGTGCCCGAATAGGCCCTTCATAGGAAAACCTAAAAAAATAATTTGGCTCGTTTTTCACCGAAATTCATAGAAATGAGCTAACTAGCGTGCCTGAGGTGCAACGAGCGAAAAAAAGTGACAAAAAAAATTACAACATTTCTCGCAAGCTATGCATTGGGCGCTAAAGTGTGCCCGAATAGGCCCTTCGTAGGGAAACCTGAAAAAATAATTTGTCTAGTTTTTCGCCGAAATTCATAGAAATGGGCTAAGTAGCGTGCATGAGGTGCAATGAGCGAAAAAAAACTAACAAAAAAAATTACAACATTTTTCGCAAGCTAAGCATTGGGCGCTAAAGTGGCCCGAATAGGCCCGAATAGGGAAACCTCAAAAAATAATTTGGTTCGTTTTTCACCGAAATTCATAGAAATGAGCTAACTAGCGTGCCTGAGGTGCAACGAGCGAAAAAAAAGTGACAAAAAAATTACAACATTTCTCGTAAGCTACGCATTGGGCGCTCAAGTGTGCCCGAATAGGCCCTTCGTAGGAAAAACAAGAAATAAATTGTCTCGTTGTTCGGCGAAATTCATAGAAATTGGCTAAGTAGCGTGCATGAGGTGCAACGAGCGAAAAAAAAGTGACAAAAAAATTACAACATTTCTCGCAAGCTAAGCATTGGGCGCTAAAGTGTGCCCGAATAGGCCCTTCATAGGGAAAACCTCAAAAAATAATTTGGCTCGTTTTGCACCGAAATACATAGAAATGAGCTAACTAGAGTGCCGAAGGTGCAACGAGAGAAAAAAAGTGACAAAAAAAATTACAACATTTCTCGCAGGCTAAGCAGTGGGCGCTAAAGTGTGCCCGAATAGGCCCTTCATAGGGAAACCTAAAAAAATAATTTGGCTCGTTTTTCACCGAAATTCATAGAAATGAGCTAACTAGAGGGCCAGGGGTGCAACGAGCGAAAAAAAAGTGAAAAAAAAAATTACAACATTTCTCGCAAGCTACGCATTGGGCGCTAAAGTGTGCCCGAATAGGCCCTTCGTAGGGAAGTCGGTGAAAGAATAGTATGTCTCGTTTTTCGCCGAAATTCATAGAAATGGCTAAGTAGCGTGCATGAGGTGCAACGAGCGAAAAAAACTGACAAAAAAAATTACAACATTTTTCGCAAGCTACGCATTGGGCGTTAAAGTGTGCCCGAATAGGCCCTTCATAGGGAAACCTCAAAAAATAATGTCTCGTTTTTCACCGAAATTCATAGAAATGGGCTAATTAGCGTGCCTGAGGTGCAACGAGCGAAAAAAAGTGACAAAAAAATTACAACATTTCTCGCAAGCTATGCATTGGGCGCTAAAGTGTGCCCGTATAGGCCCTTCGTAGGAAACCCGAAAAAATAATTTGTCTCGTTTTTCGAAATTCATAGAAATGGGCTAAGTAGCGTGCATGAGGTGCAATGAGCGAAAAAAAACTAACAAAAAAAATTACAACATTTTTCGCAAGCTAAGCATTGGGCGCTAAAGTGTGCCCGAATAGGCCCTTCATAGGAGCACCTCAAAACATAATTTGGTTCGTTTTTCACCGAAATTCATAGAAATGAGCTAACTAGCGTGCCTGAGGTGCAACGAGCGAAAAAAAGTGACAAAAAAATTACAACATTTCTCGCAAGCTACACATTGGGCGTTAAAGTGTGCCCGAAGAGGCCCTTCATAGGAAAACTTGAAAAAATAATTTGTCTAGTTTTTCGGCGAAATTCATAAAAATGGGCTAAGTAGCGTGCATGAGGTGCAACGAGCGAAAAAAAGTGACCAAACAAATTACAACATTTCTCGCCAGCTACGCCTTGGGCGCTAAAGTGTGCCCGAATAGGCCCTTCATAGGGAAACCTCAAAAAATAATTTGGCTCGTTTTTCACCGAAATTCATAGAAATGAGCTAACTAGCGTGCTTGAGGTGCAACGAGCGAAAAAAAGTGACAAAAAAATTACAACATTTCTCGCAAGCTATGCATTGGGCGCTAAAGTGTGCCCGAATAGGCCCTTCATAGGCAAATCCGAAAAAATAATTTGTCGCGTTTTTCNTCGAAATTCATATAAATGGGCTAAGTAGCGTGCATGAGGTGCAATGAGCGAAAAAAAACTGACAAAAAAAATTACAACATTTTTCGCAAGCTAAGCATTGGGCGCTAAAGTGTGCCCGAATAGGCCCTTCATAGGGAAACCTCAAAAAATAATTTGGCTCGTTTTTCACCGAAATTCATAGAAATGAGCTAACTAGCGTGCCTGAGGTGCAACGAGCGAAAAAAAGTGACAAAAAAAATTACAACATTTCTCGCAAGCTATGCATTGGGCGCTAAAGTGTGCCCGAATAGGCCCTTCGTAGGAAAACCCGAAAAAATAATTTGTCTCGATTTTAGCCGAAAATCAAAGAAAGGGGCTAAGTAACGTGCATGAGGTGCAATGAGCGAAAAAAAAAAGAAAAAAAAAATTACAACATTTCTCGCAAGCTCAGCATTGGGCGCTAAAGTGTGCCCGAATAGGCCCTTCATAGGGAAAACCTCAAAAAATAATTTGGCTCGTTTTTCACCGAAATTCATAGAAATGAGCTAACTAGCGTGCTTGAGGTGCAACGAGCG
>JAVXUO010000674.1:0-211608 GCA_033065855.1 Escallonia rubra | reverse complement strand
CAATTTAACAGCAAACCAAATCCTAGTGGACCTTCAACCCAAACTGAAATCAAACAGTAATAGAAAGGAACATGGTGCTCAGAAATTAAGCAGAAAATAAAATAAATAGAACGAACGATAATTCTAATGATCACAGAAGAATAAACTAACCTCCCCAAATATAGCAAGATTGCCACCAATACCTTTTCCTAAACTTTAAGAAACTAAGAGACAGCTACACAAATTTCATACGATCCAATTACCCGAACATGAAAAAGAAATAGGCCCATAAAACTCAATATCGGGGGAGTACATAAATCTAAAATATTACTCTCATTGTTCCATAATATTTGTTCTCTTTGATTTATATGAATTCTTAGAAGGTAATTTGAACATGTATGCATTCACTTCGGTCAATGTTTATATCCTAGTTAACTTGTCAACAATACCTTTCTAACTGGTAACCACCATTTCCATTCAATCTAAAGGTTTACATTCTCAAATTTGAACCTAGAAAATCTCAAAAATGACAAAAATTATGAAGCTGGCGGAGTGAACTTTAGCAACAAAATTGGGTTGGCCAAGCATATTACTAACAAAGATAATCCTAGTAAAATAGTGAACAGATGAAAAGACTACCTTTTTTTTTTCTTTCTATTTACCACAATTGACGAAAGAAGATTAAAGCTGGCAAGGATTTGAATACCAGGAATCCAAAAGCTGCTGCCTTTAGGCCGAGGAACTTTGTGAATTATAAAAGAGCAAGGTTGACCGGGCAAAAACTCTACAAATGACCACATCAAATTGCTCAACTTTCAGTTTCATGAAAATATGCGCAAAAATAAAGCTCAAACAGATGATCGAAATAACAAATCAAGAATTTATAATTGGCAAAAAGGTGATAAGGGGGTTACAAGATGAAGGAGAACAGAGCTATGGAGTAGCTACGTAGTCACTTGGGCAGCCGCCATCGACAGCACAACTAGACACTTGTGACACTTAGTTGATCTTCGGTGGCAAAAAGTGATGGTGTAAGTGGTTGACACTTTACCCTCCGATGAACAACTATACGGCCACCATCTGAGATAAGCTTTGGTCTTGTAGTTGCCAAATTGACAAGTGGGAATAGTCTCCGGGCTGAGTGGCTTGGGGCTGCGCAAGCAGTGGGGAGGTGGCGGTGAGATGGCGTGCCGGCGTGGGAGGTGGGCGACGAAGCTGGGTGTGGGTGAGACAGAGAGAGAGAGGAGAGGGGGAAATGAGAGCGGCGGGGAGAAAGAGAACAAACTAGGGTTTTTTTTCCTTTTAATCACCTTTAGCGACGGATTCCACTCCGTCGTTAAAAGTCCGTCGCTAAATTCTTTTAAAAAATTTCAAAGAACGAGAAAAATGAGAAATTTTCAAAAAATAATATTTAGTGACGGATTATTCCGTCGGGAATAATCCGTCGCTAAAAACCTTTATCGACAGAAAAATCCGTCGTTAAAGATTTTTAGCGACGGATCTTCGCCGACGAATAAATCCGTCGGTAAAAGCTACTTTTAGCGACGGACCTTTACCTACGGATAAATCCGTCGACAAAGGCTACTTTTAGCGACGGATATCAATCCGTCGCTAAAAGTCCGTCAGTAAAGACTATTTTTCTTGTAGTGAGTAACATATCTAGCACTATCACAAGTCATACATGTCGACCCATAAACACCATGGCAGATACACATCGCGTATGGATCTCTCTCTCTCTCTCTCTTTCTCTCTTGTGTCCCCTTTTCCCTTTCCTTATTTCCCTTTTGGCGCTCTCTCTTTCTCTCCACCCCCCCTATCTCCATCTTTCTTCATCTCTATATTCCACTACCATCGCCTTTTTCTTTCGACAACCACCAACCGTGGGTATAGAAATGGATTGATCAGAACTACACTTCCGCTGCTCTATCATTTCAAAGTAAAAGGATCAGTGAATCTGTGGGTATAAAAATCGATTTTGGTGATTTGGCCGGCGGTATGTGATTCGATCAATATGGTGGCCATGAACTGTAGAGCATTGGGTGGGTGAGTTGGGTAAATTTATTTCCTCATGAAGGGTATTACTGTCTTTTTATTGATTATGTTAACTCTATAACTAAAAAAATTAAAGTAGAGCGAAGTGTAATAAAAATACTTTGTAAGTGTCTTGTGTAGTTTTGGGTAAACCTCAAGAGTGTTGTTTGTAATTTGCCCAAATATTTATTGCACATAATTTGGAAGGTTATTAATGCTTCAAATGCCATCTTTGTATCTTTCATGTTCCTCTTCAAGAACCAGCCGCCGCAGCACTTCCGGCACTATGCCGACATTGCCATCCTCATCCTCCTCCTCCTTTTCCTATTTTTTCCTCTCCTGACATAACCCACCACCACCTAGACACAACAACGCCTACCACTCTAATTCCATCACCAAAACCACCATCACCACCGCTGCTGCCGCCTCTACATGGCATCCCTTCCAAACCAAACCCCAATCACAACTGCCCCACACAGCCCTTCCGCTCCCACCGCCACCTCTCCACGGCAATTCCGTCGATTAAACTCCAATCTGTCGTATCCTCTGCACGATAACCCCGCTGATCAATACCACCTCTACATGACCGCCGCATCGACCCACACCCCAATTGTCATCCCTTCATCTCTCCGAATACCTCCATCTCTACGATTCTAGCCACCGTCGTCCAACAGTAAATGAAACTGCAAATCACAAAAACCATTTCAAATCTCAAAAACCACCACATCCGCCCACCACTGCCGCATCCCACAGCGATCACCGTCGTATTTTAGAACTACCACTAACCACCATAGGCAGTGGTGCACATGGCCGTAGGCAGTTCGATCAGTACCATATTTCCTGGTTTATCATTTTGTCCCTTTCACACCTCGTTAGATTCAATTCCCCCTTCAAACACATATTCACTAATCCGTCATTTATTTTCACGGAGATAGGGAGAAAGATGAGATGGCCTTTGAGGGCAATGATAAGGAAGTACCTATCAAGTAATGGGAATGCTCAACCAGGTGCTGATGGGTCTTGACGGTACCTCCCCAATTCCATTGCTGCTGCCGAGAGAGAAAATAGGGAAAGAGAAAAGGAACGTAGCTGATCGCTAAAAGTCACTTTCATTTATTAATTTTACCGAAGAAAAGCATTTTGTTGGTAAATGGCAAGAAAAATTAACAACATAATATTTTGTCACTAAAGAATTTTACCTACCGACTTACCAACGAATTTTCAACGAAAAGCATTTTGTTGGTAATTGGCAAGAAAAATTAACAACATAATATTTTGTCACTAAAGAATATTAACCGACTTACCAATGAATTTTCTACGATGGATTATTTTGTTGAAAAGTCTTCTATGATTATGTTGAAGGATGAGAATAGACAAGATTCTGTTCAGATACAGTCCATAAACAAAAGTATCAAATAAAATGCGTCTTAGTAGTCGTAAGGCGAAGGGTGGAGAGCTCGTAAAGCCATGACATGCGAACGAGCAATCAAATCTGGGAGGCTTCATGGAGTGCTTCTTAATGGAAATTCACTATTATTCCGTCTCATTGTGACAAAATGATATTAAAGAAGATTATGCCTCAGATGATAGTGAAAGACAAATCCTTAGGGTTTGAGAATTAAATAATGTATCCCTCAGATGATAGTGAAAGACAAATCCTTAGGGTTTGAGAATTAAATAATGTATAAGGGTTGTATTCTCATTTTAGCACTACGTATGCATGACATCAGTAAAAAATATCCATTTGCTAGGTTTGCCAAACATGCAAGTGCTCTAGACACCTGGATAGCAGTGGCAACCTCCTTTTTGTATGTCATAGTGATCTTACCAATGTTACATGCATTCGCTAGATTTGCCAAACATGTAATTATACGGCCCTATAGACCTGGACAGAAGCAGTGCACACCTCCTTTCAGCAGGCCAATGTCCTTAACCATCATTTATTTCCTTTCTGGTAAGAAAAAATAATAATAAAAATAAAAACTAACTAATTACAGGACCAGACACCGTCGGATTACGAAGGGTATTCATAATTTATTCCTTATTCTATCATTACGATTGGATAAGTGACACTTAAAAGTGTCAACTAAAATCAGTTTTAAAGTGAGCTAGTTCACTTTTGAGGTGAAAATATCAATGCCCATTTAATAGGTTAGTCTTCTTGTAAAACTCCATAACAAAACCCACGGATGCACGATACATAACCTTTGAGGCTGCAAATCCAGCTCCTCTTGCTAATGCCTCAAACTCTTTTTCTGTCCTCTCTTTTCCTCCGGGATTGAGTGTCAACATTGCCATGCCTTGATAAAAGACCTTTCTCGACATAAGATCTGTGTCAGGGTAGTCTGGCAGTATTGATTCCACTATTATCACCTTACCACCAGAATCCGGGAGTGCATTGCATTCCAACAATTATTCAGTAACTTCAGGCAATGATCATCGCTCGGCCAGTCATGAAGTATCCACTACAACGAAATGCCGAGATCGGGACCACTATTCAAGAATTTGAATCGTGCGTGCTTAACTAAAGTGTCGTTCATCTTGTGAAGAAGGTGTATATTGAAATTAAAAAATGTTGGGGCTAATGCCCAAAAAGAGCATATCAGGCTTTGAACTTTGCTTTTAGTAGTAAATAAATAAATACAGCCCGCCCATACAAGCTTGGGGGCCCATTCGACAAATGCCCACTTGTCAGCCCATCTTTAACCGTCAAATGTTAATCACCCACCCCCCCCCCATCTTGGTGGCGGAAGGGATTTGGCTTCCTGTTCACATTTCTCTCTCCCAGAAAATAAAAGGAAAAGCACCGAAGGGAAGGATCAATGATGGAAGATCATAACGACGTCGGCGAGTCGGAGCAAATTCCCGATTCCTTTATCTGTTGCGTTTGCCTGTAATTTCCCCTGACCGCTTATGTAGCTTGTGCGTGTGCGTGTGTGATTCACATTCATTGATAGATGCAATTATTTGTGTCCTGTATAAGCTTTTTAGCTGCAATTCCGAATTTTGCCCTCGTTTAATCGCCCTAACTGTTCGTGTAATGTTTTTATTGCATTTTCGTAATTTTATGAGCATAAGTGATTATTATTATTATTTTGGGTTAGATTATAAAAATTGTGATCTTGAAGTTCTTAATTTCTTCGTCTGTTGCGCAAACGAGGTATTGTATGCTCTGGCCTGGTGCCTGTTTGCGCCTCGTGTGGAGGGTAGAGTTCTTGTCCTTTTAAGGACGGCAGACCTTCCTTGATTTGATTTGTCCTGGTGAGCTAAGAATCAAAATTAGTGTGGTTGTGGGAGAAAAAGAAATCACTATTGTCGAATATAGGCATTACTCTTTTCTAAAATGCATAAACATTCTCTAAACCTATCTCCAAATGTATGTATTCTTGTTACACTTTGGATAACGTGACTAAGTAATTAGGAATGTTAGGAGTTCGGACGAAAGCTGGTAGTGAATGATATTTTGGAGAGAAATCACGTTTAAGCAGCTGTAAGATAAAAAAACGCATACTTTCTGATTACTTGAGAAGCTCCTCCTTCAAATTTTTGCGTGCATTTCATGCTGTAAGACTTTTTCAGCCTCTCAACTGCGATGGCTCTTTCTTATTTGCATCAAATACTAATTAAGCTTTGAACTTGTCCAGACTGTGTAAACCTCTAATTTATTTGGTAACTGAGCGGACCTTATAGTTGGAAATGCAGTTCAATCAAGAAAATCATGAGACTTGCACATGCTTAGAAAAATGGCCTTCTACCATTTGGTGCTGTTGGTAGAGGAACTATGCGACTTAAGGGCTGGTTTTCGTTCATATTTCAAGTGGGCGTTCACCTCAAATTTTCAATTGCATTGAATACGTGAAATGTGGGACCCAATTGGTAAGAAAGACATTAGTGAGCTTTAACTGAAAACTCTCAGTAAGCTACAGTGTTTATTCTTATTCATTACCTCTTCATTTTCTTGGGTTGCAACAAATTTTAGTTGAGAGGCAATATTACATTTATTAGCTCTATGATTAACTAGAAATTCTTACACGCCAATTTGAAAAGTTCAGACTTCAGAGAAAAGAATGAAATACTAAATAAATGTCTTTGTTAGTTCATCACTTCTTGATAGTAAGAACCTGCAAGCAGCTGTCTTTATTTTCAACCTTAATTTAACCATCCTCGGTGCTTGAGACCCTCAAAGTTCATTGGTGCTAGCTGGCATTCTCTCATGCGCTTTCTATAGTATGTTGTAATCGTGTTAAAATATCCCCGATTTTGTATGTTACCTTAGAGTTATAATTGAAAGGATTTTTGGTTGGTAATCTGGTATGCGTAACCGCTTTCAATTGAAGAGCTATATTTATAAAGACTTGGTAAAGTTCTTGGTGTCGAGAAGATGGATTGTATGTTGACATTGTAAAGCAAATTACTCTAGGATAGTTGTCGCTTCTGGTTTTATCTGTGTTTCTCATCAATTGTTTTATCAAATCGTTGTGGCTGTTTTTGATTGGTGAATAAGCTCACTGATGTAGATTTCACTTTCTGCTGCAGAGATCTCCTATGCAAGCCCGTTGTTTTGGGTAAGATGTTGCTCCACTAAAGACAAACTCATAGATGTGAATACTGTTTTATTAATTTCATTATTGCTGTTGCAGCTTGTGGTCATGTCTCCTGTTTCTGGTGTGTTCATAGATCCATGAGTGTTATTTGTGAGTCCCATTGTCCAATATGTAGGAGTCCATATCAGCATTTTCCAACCATTTGCCAGTTGCTCCACTTCTTACTTTTGAAGCTGTATCCTGCTACCTATAAGAGAAGGGAGAATCAAGTCCTAGGTAATGTTTTTACCAGTTTTTTTTTTTAAAGTAACTGTTGTATGTTATTGATTTTGACAAATAAAGTTGAAGTATGTAGTTCCTATATTTCTCTTTTGCATGTTTCAGAGGATGAGAAAAAGTCGGGCACCTTCTCGCCGCAAATTGATCGTCTTGTGTCGGCATCACATGCCAAGGAAGGATTGAATCATGTGGGTGATCTGGCTCCGTTTGCTGCCATCAGTTCTCAAGATACCCTCTCTTCAGATCCGTGCTTCCGAAACAAAGGGGAAGCTTGTGCTAATATACAGCAATTAAACTCTGTTTCGTCATCTGACGAGCGCGGCAGAACCTATACAAAAGAAAAAACTGGTGAAGGTCTTGAGGTGGTTGGTGGTCTTGCTGTTGAAGAAAAGTTGTGGCAGAGAAACTATAATGGATCTTCTAAGCAGGTTTCAGTTGGTGATGTGCTTTGTGCTTCATGCAAACAACTGCTCTTTCGACCTGTTGTTCTTAATTGTGGCCACGGTACTCTTCGGATGTTATTTGTGCCCTGTTATGTAAATCAATACTTTGACGTCTCTCATGTATATATTTTTTTCCCCTTTTTGATGAAAAAATACTGTGCAGTATATTGTGAGACTTGCATGGTCATAATGGCGGATGAGAAAATTAAATGTCAAGTTTGTGAAAGTCCACATCCAAGTGGGTTTCCAAAAGTTTGTTGGGAGCTTCATCACTTTCTAGGAGAACAATTTCCTGAAGCATATGCACTGAGAAACTGCAATTCTCAGCTTACAGGAGTCCATTCTCAGCACAATGGTCAAACTACATGTATGTTTTAACGGTTTACTGTGTTCATTGTTTGTTATGAGACTTCTGATTGCTTTTAGTTTTGTTGACCTGCCATAGCAATGGGCCAATCGTGTTGGTTATAGAATTCATCCTTAAAGTTGGTCTTGAGTTGTGAAATTAGTACTCTCATTCTTGAAGTTTGATGTCCATTGTTAACCCCATCCTAAGACACTTAAAGCTTGTAGAGCAGATGACAATTTACATTACTTGCATCCTGATTAGCACTTGAATACGTTGTTTGCGCCTTGATGGGCACCTCTAGTTTGTCTCTCCTCGTCTGATCTGGGGCTCGCATGTATCGGATGTGCAGAAGCAGATTGTTGGGCCCATTTACTAAGCTTAGCTTAAGAAGGTTACTCTGTTTGGCTGTTCTTAGCTATTAATCAAAGGTATTGCATATGATCTACAACGATGATGTATTCTGCACAGATCTTACTTAGTGGTAGTGTAAACCTTTTGACTTAATGGAGACAAGCCTAATTTGTGTTATCCTACAACTATTGTGGTATATGATGCTCACGATTTTGGTAGCTATTGAAAAGGTTATGTGACAAGCACCCCCCACCCTACCACACCCACGGCAGACATATGCATGTGCATAATGTGTATATGCATGTCATATGGATGAGTGAAAGAGCATTCGCTAAAGTTCACGTCCTCTTAAGGAAAATATATGGAATTTCATCATGCTTACTGTTAATTACTAAACTTCTTATTCATTTTCCTGATAAATGCTTTTAATCTCAGCAAACTTTACAATACTTTCTTCACTAACAATTTTCTGATTATAGGCTAAATGTTACAATTTTCACTAGCAAAGTTTGCATTATACATTGATGCCTTTATATAGTGTTCTGCTCAGTTCTTGCAAACCTTGCTTGAGCTTTGGCAAAACATCAAAATCTAGAGAAAGGAAGAACTGGCAATTCAAGTATGTGTGTGTGTATTTATGCTAGTTTAGTGCACATGCTTTGCACTGATGTAATAGGAAGAAGTTGTTGTAGTGGACCACATAGATGAAGGACCATTGATGTGAGATATCCTAGGACCAAATAAACTACCATCAAATAAAACAGATGGTGTACGGGGGATTTCGCCAATCAAATTCGTGTGGCTGTGGCTCGCGAGATTTTTAGTGTGCAGAAGAGGATTGGATAAATCTTTGCCCTCGCTGATGTTCTTGCACTTGATGTTTTTTCTCAGTCTTGGAATTCTACTTTAAGGAGAAGTTTCCATGGCTGGTAAGTGGACTTAGTGGCTAGTTTATTGGGTTGTTTGTACTCGACAAAGGTTAATGGGGTTGGGGAGGATAAGGTGGTCTGGAAGGGTAATCCTAATGGCTGTTTTAATGTGAAGTCCTTCTATCCACAGCTAGTTGCAGAGCAAGGAGAAATTTTTTAACTCGGAGGATAATGTGGAGATCTTTGGCTCCTCCTCGAGTATGCTTCTTTGTTTGGGAAGCAGCTAAGGATGCGGTGTTGACAGCGAACAACTTAAAGAAGAGAAGGAAATTGTTTATCAACTGGTGTTATATGTGTGGACCTGATGGGGAGCCGGTTGATCACTTATGTTTGCACTGCCCAGTGGCCTCGGTGGGACATGGTCGTCTGCCTTGTCAATATTTTTGGGTGATGTTGAGGTCTGAATTGGTACGGAGTTGGTGTTATAAAAGAGAAATTTCAGGGCAGGAAGATTGTGGAGATTGATTCCCTTATGCTTGTTTTTTATGTATGTGGAGAGAGAAACAGACAAACAGTGAGATTTTAAGGGAGTAGAGCTTACTTTTTGTCCACTCTTTTTTGCTGGGTGGAGGATGGCTCTACGTCCCATGATGCCTTTTTAGATTTATGGGCAGCTTCTTGCCATGTATAGATAGGTGACACGACTTCGTAAAGTTCTTATGTAGTAGTTTCGCTTCTGTTCTGGCGATTTTATTAATTGTACTTATGGATATATAGAGGACCGATGACACCATTGCAACTGTTGCTTTTGGCTGCATTCGGGAGGGGTTCCTAATGCAGGAACGGCTTTTAGGAAGAAACAGATAATGTGTTGGATGTTTGCCAAATTGAAGCCTGGTTTAGTGAACCATATCAACTGAAGGCCTTTGCGCTGCTTCACTTAACCTAGGAGGGATTCCTTATTGTAACGTATTTTTATTTTTGTGTCTTTCGTACTTCAGTTTACCATCCCTTGGGCTTTTAATGTTATTGACTCGTCAAAGATATTAATAAAAGAGAGTGCGGGAAAATGGCAGTCTTGTTGCACAGTTAAAGCAATTGTGTAACTAATGAAAGGTAACAGGAACAATGTGTGTCGCGTTTATACTAGCAAGCACAATTGAGACCATTTATGTTTTTGTCTATTGGTTTCAGTGGTCAGTCAGCACATTCTGACACGTGCATTTTTCTGTCCACTCGCCTTTGGCATTATTAATATGGAATGTGCTTCCAGGTTCAACAAAATCTCGTAAACGAGGTGTGCACTTCTCATTTCCAGCAGAAGATGATCATATCGCAGATGTTCATATTGGAGCTGGTTGTGATTCTTGTGGGGTAACTTCTCCTCTCCATGCTTGGCCACTCATTTTAGAGTATGGCTCTGTTCTAAAAAAGGTTTTGAGGAAAAACATTATCACCATATGTATAGTTCATGCTCGTGGTGTGCTTGTGTGTGTGGGTGTGTCGGTGTGAGGGTGTAATATAGAAGTATATGTTTGGGTTTTCTGGGTATCTGTTGCTTTTACTGTATTGATTCATATGTTTGAGGATGCCAATACCTGATTAACATCTCCCTGCAGTCTGTAGAAACATGGCAACAAAGAATTAACAGTTCTGGACATCATCTCGTCCTTTTTAAAATACTGGGATACATCCTAATGCCTGAGTAATATGATGGTTGCTGACATCGGAGTTGTATAGTTTTCTTCTTAATTCAGGAGGCAATATGTTCCATATTTTTTAACATGAATCGTACACTCTTAATTCGGGGGGCAAATGAATGAAAAATGGCAAATCTGTTTTCCATAAGCACATGAATACTGCTTGCAAGGTGTAAAATCATTTAAAATCAGAACTTGCATAGATGATTCACAGAATTATGATCATAGAAATGTAGTATGTGGATAAAGGATATTCGTGGAAGCTGAACGCTATGCGTTTTGGCCTACTCGAAATCATAGATCAAACCACTGTGGGTTCTTTTGAAAACCTTTCTGACAGAAAACTACTACTGTTTTGCAATGTATTATCACGGTTCCGTTCTAGAAGATCAGATGTGCACCTGCCTTATCTGATAGATTAATACGGTATGGCGTATTATTTAGTTCAACATGGCATCTTAGTATTTGCGTTTGTTATAGACATCTTCATTGAAGTAAAATTGAGTTTATATTTCACAGATGTATCCAATAATTGGCGATAGATATAGATGCAGCGATTGTGTTGAGGATATTGGTTTCGACCTTTGTGGCGATTGTTATAATACTCGGTCCAAGCTTCCAGGCAGGTTCAATCAGCAGCATACACCCGAACACAAGTTTGAGCTTGTGAAATCGACTGCTGTACATCATATGATGTTGAGACTGCTGAGGGGACAGTTAGAAGATGTTTCTGCAGCCATACGCGCTGCCGAGGCTTTAGAAACTCCAGAAAATGTCTTTCCTTCTCCTGCGAATGACGCCCCGGAGAATTCCGACAACGATGTGGGTGCTGCTGATGTTTCAGTCACAGATGCTGTGGAGGATCAGACTGACGAGGAGTCCCCTTTTTGAAGCTGCCAGGGTCTTTGCATTGGGTGGACCGGTGTTGATGCGTTTCTTTGAGCTCCGGAGAAAAGACTTTACTGTGCAGTCCCAGCGTAGAACTATGGCCGTTTCAGTCATCGTGTTGTATACTTTTTGGCTCTCTACGATGGAATAATCTAAACCAGTTCCTTATATCTGGTAAGTATGATTTTGGCTCTCCGTCTTTTACCGGAAACATATGTGCAGATATCATGTCGTATCCATTTGTAAAGTATTTGTAAACGGGAACCAGGATCCTCTACCCCAACAACTCTAGCGACCAAAGTTGTCATTAAAAATGTTTCATCGTCGTCGTTAAAATTTCTCGTGACAATCTTTGTTGCTAAAATGCATGTAGCAAAATTTTACAGGTCTTATAGAACAATAGATCCTAGTATGTGTATATGGAATTGTATGAGGGTAAATTTTATACCAGTCACCAATTGTCATGTGTTATTTATTTTTCTTTTAAATAATTATTTATTGACAAATAGGGATGTGACATGTGTTTCCTAGAGTATGGATATGAGTAAAAGACTAATTTGACAATGATTGTTGTTGTAATTATCTTTAAGAGGTAGTCTGGTCATTTAAAAGATGTGGTGTATCACTTTAAAATTTCTAGGCGATCAAGATGATGTCATAAATATTTATTTTTAAGAAAATTAAGAGATAGTTATCCGAAAGTGAGTCTTGAAGAGAACATACAAAAGCAAGTTTTTGTTTCAAACATTAGACGAATTTATGCGGTGCCAAATTAAAGACAGAAATTTCTTCTTCAAGTCAGAGAATACATCATTTAAGTTAACTCTGTCAATATGAAAAATAAACAAGTATAGCGGATGGTGGTGGTGAACTAGTGTGAATTTTTAGGTATGGTGGCGGTGAACTAGTGTGAGGAGTGGGTGGGTTGAGTAAATATAATTTCTCATGAAGGGTATTAGTGTATTTTTTATTAATTCCAGTAACTCTGTCAATATGAAAAATAAACAAGTATAGCGGAATGTAATAAAAATACGTAGTAAGAGTCGCATATAATTTCGGATAAACCTCAAGAATATCATACATAATTTACCCTACAAGAAAAGATCTCAAATATTCACTCCCTAAATTTTTTTTAACCTGCCCAAGGTGGGCGTAGCAGATGCATAAGCATAGGCTAAGTTACACACTAGTAATAGCTTTTCTCTCTCAAATTTAGGTGAGCATATCCATGGCGGGATTATTCCGCTTGAGCCAATGAGATGACAGGGTTTTGGCGGGAATGAAAAAAAAAAAGATTCCCTTACATTGGGACGAGCAGGGGGAGCTATACTAGTGCTACCAGGAGTAGTATGCAACCTCTGCCCTTGCGCTGGTAATTGAGATTTGAAGGGGGTTACGTACATACAAAGCGTTGGTTAATGTGCGCTCAAAGGCGAATTTCATTGGTACGGAAAGCCCGAAATTAGGGAAAGTTCGGGATTAAGATAATGCAGAGGAGGTTAGCAGAGGACGACTGCGTTTAATCACTCTGAGCATTCCAAGGAGCTTATCTGCAGCATTATTCACTTGTCATTAGTACTTTCTTTACTCCTAAATCCAATGCACTTTCAGAATCACCTGCCTTTGATTATTGTTGGGGGGGGGGGGGGGAGGGGGTGTATATGAACGAGGGTCATCAGCCCCCTCTTGAGTTCGTAGTCTAAAGTTCGAATCGTCGTTACGAATTATTGATGCTCGTTAAATATATGATGAATTTGTATTATACATCGGATGAGGTATAATATGAAATTATCCTTGTAATACAGGACTTTACCTATAATCTGTAAAGTACTCCTAATAGCTAGTTCCTTTGAATGAGACAATATTTTGTGGTGGAGCCGTGGACCGCGTCGTTACATCTATACTCGTGGCAACACTTTTAAGTTTGGTTCTCATGAGTGCCGGATCTCGAGGTTATACAACGTGAGAGTTGATTCGTAGCCTGCAACTTTACTAAGTTGGGGGGGTATATGAACGAGGGTCATCAGCTGCGCTTGCCCCCTCTTCAGTCCGTCGTCTAAAGTTCGAATCGTAGTTACGAATTATTGCTGCTCGTTAAAGATACGATGAATTTGTATTGTACATCGGGTGAGGTATATTATGAAATTATCCTTGTAAGACAAGACTTTACCTATGATATGAAAAGTACCTAATAACTAGTCTTTTTGAAAGAGACAGTGCTTTGTGGTGGAGCCGTGGACCACGTCGTTACATGTATACTCTTGGCAACACTTTTAAGTTTGGCTCTCGTGAGAGTCAGATCTCGAGGTTATACGACGTGAGAGTTGATTCGTAGCCTGCAACTTTACTAAATTGTTACTTGTTACTCTTTGTTATCGCTTCTTTGTCATATTTTTTTTTGTTTGTCTTTGTAAATAAAGGCAATTTGGTCACCGTTATATGTATATCCAGAGAAGAAGGGGGTGAGGAGGAAGGAAGAAATAATCTGTTCATAACCTATTCTGGACCGCACCCCGGGGCCCGCTAAGAGATCCTAGTGGCACGACACGTCACCCATTTGGCGGTCAACATCGCTCAACAAGATTGCTTGATCAAAGTGCTCCGCGCCTTAAGCATTCAAACGGCGATCGAAAGTGCATTTCCCCCTCGAGGGGTCGGCCACCCCCCTAAGAAGGGGGTCGGCCACCCACTTTGTAAGGGGGTCGGCCACCCCCCTGAGAAGGGGGTCGGCCACCCACTTTGTAAGGGGGTCAGCCACCCCCCTGAGAAGGGGGTCGGCCACCCACTTTGTAAGGGGGTCGGCCACCCCCCTAAGGAGGGGGTCGGCCACCCAAGGGGGTCGGCCACCCCAAGGGGGTCGGCCACCCAAAGGGGTCGGCCTCCATTGCCCTGCGAAGGGGGGAACTTGTCGAGTGGCACTGACTTCTCGCTCCAAACAACACTCACACGCTATCTTCAGTAGCGCGACGCTCTGTCGCAGGCTCAATCAAAGTAACGGGGTTCAAGCCCTCGCGGCGGGATGGGCTCACGACCATGAAGCCCTCGCCGGCTCAATCAAACTGACAGGGCTCCGGCCCTCGCGGCGGGACGGGCTCGCGACCATGAAGCCCTCGCCGGCTCAATCAAACTGACAGGGCTCCGGCCCTCGCGGCGGGACGGGCTCGCGACCATGAAGCCCTCGCCGGCTCAATCAAACTGACAGGGCTCCGGCCCTCGCGGCGGAACGGGCTCGCGACCATGAAGCCCTCGCCGGCTCAATCAAACTGACAGGGCTCCGGCCCTCGCGGCGGGACGGGCTCGCAACCATGAAGCCCTCGCCGGCTCAATCAAACTAACGGGGCTCCGGCCCTCGCCAGCACATTCAACCGACGGGCTCCGGCCATCGCGGGCACACTCAACCGGGGGCTCCGGCCCTCGCCAGCACATTCAACCGACGGGCTCCGGCCATCGCGGGCACACTCAACCGGGGGCTCCGGCCCTCGCCAGCACAATCAACCGACGGGCTCCGGCCATCGCGGGCACACTCAACCGGGGGCTCCAGCCCTCGCCAGCATAATCAACCAACGGGCTCCGGCCCTCGCGGGCACAATCAACCGGAGGCTCCGGCCTTCGCGACAAGGATGGGCTTACAACCCTAAGGCCATCCCCGACACAATCACCCGACGGACTCACGGGGGGCTCTGCTCGTAGTGCTCCGGCACAAGGACCCCTCGCCACGGACCCTAAGCATAACATGTGCGCTCATGTTATCATTGATCATCGACACCACCAGGGCAATGAACCGCGAGTCCCTCCGGGACGGGAGCAGGTCCTCGGAGGGCATCGTGGCCGGCACGCCTAGCAGTTGGCTGCAGGGGCAACCCTCACCGCTGCCAGGATCTCGGCGCGTCTCTTGACGCATCTCGTGGGATTCAGCAAGGGCTTGGACTGGAGGCTGGGGCAACGGGCTACTCTGACCATGCTACCGCAGTGTGGTCAGTCTCCTCAGACAGGCAGAGGGACGCTGCAAGGGCAGGGCGGCACGAACTCGGGGACCGGCAATTCGACGGACAATCAAGACTGCGAGACCCCCTACGGTGACGTGTCACTCCCGGAGGACGACACGTGTCGGCTGATGACACGCGCATATTTGTGCCTATATATATTGGATTCTGGAGCTTATTCAAGATCTCTCTCTCTCATTTTGGACATTTCACTTTCTCTCTCTAAAGCTCATTCTCTCTGGATTTCTAGTGAGAGAAAGACATTTGGACTCCTGTCATCGGACTCTTGACGCTGCACCCTTGACGCGAACTGTCGGCTGTTGACTGTCGCCCTTGCTCGTCGTCTCCCTGCTTACGCGGCGCTGCCAGCCCTCGCGACCTGCCTGGGGAGCCTTGCTCTCAGCCCTTACTCCATCTTTGCTGTCTCCCACTTTGTCTAGCTGGAAGCCAACGCAGACTGCATCCTTTGTGGCACCTCGCGTGGCATGCGAACCAACTTTCCTCGGCAACATTTGGCGACTCCGCTGGGGAGGTGAGCATCGTGTTGCAGTCTGCCACACTCAAGCAACCTTGACTCAGCAACGCAGGGCTATCAGGACTACCAGTCACAACGACCCAGCCATCCAGGAGCCTGTCACTTCCAGACTTAGAAAATTTTCAAGCTAACATTGTTCTAATGGCACCACCTTTGATGCCATCACCCAGTCCCTTGGGGGCTTCACCACTTCCCAACCCCTTCTGCCTCATATTGCAGCAACTTGGTACGTGGTGCGCGGGGTGGCTCGAGCCACGCTAGCTATTGCCTCTGTGACTTAGTCGGTCGTCCATACCTGCCCGCCGTCCTAAGTCCCCCCTCCCTCTCATCTCAACCCCTCGTGGTCGTGATCGTGGTCACATCGCCTCCTCATGCCCTATTCCTTTCCTTTCCAGACTTAGAAAAATTTCTTCGTTTTTCGCGGACGGGTCACCACCCCCGCGACTTCACTCGGCCCTCTTCACTTTTCCAGACTTAGAAAAATTTCTTCGTTTTTCGCGGACGGGTCATCACCCCCGCGGCTTCGCTCAGCACCCTCTTCACTTTTCCAGACTTAGAAAAATTTCTTCATTTTTCGCGATCGGGTCATCACCCCTGCGGCTTCGCTCGGCTCCCTTTTCACTTTTCAACACTTAGAAAATTTTCAACCTCCCTCTTTCTCCCCATTTCACTTCAAACTTATTCTTCACTCAAAAAAAAATTTGCATCCCCTCTCATGCTCCTTTTATAGGCTCCAAAACAAAAAAAAAAAAAAAAAAAAAAATTTTTGCATTTCATTTTCATTTGCTAAGTCAAACAGCAAAACAAAAAAAAAGGAGCCCAGAGGGGCAGAACCCTACCCGCGAGGGCCCCGACCCGCGCCTGCCCCGCCCCGTTTCATCTCTCTTCACTCAGCTTCCGCGGGTCAACCCGCACGCTCGCCCGAAATCCGACCCGCTCCCTCAAACCCTAACCCTAATTCATTTTCTCTTTCCCTTCTCTTGCGCCGAATCTGCCTTGCGCCGCCGCCGACCCTTCGGCCTCCCTGCCGACCTGACCACCGCCGGCAGCCCCCTTCCCGGCGTCGCCCTTCCCCCGCCGACCTTCCTCCTCCCGCACCACACCCCGCCGACCTCCTCCCTCCCCCGTCTCCGGCGGCCGAAGCAGCCCCGCCACGCCGCTATTCCCCTTCTTCTTCCCCCTTATTTCTCCACCTTCTTCCCCAAAGCTCCAAGCCCGCCGACCCCCCTGCTACCCCGACACCCCCTGGCCGACCCCTCATCCCCGCCGACCCCCCCTCGGCCTCTCTCTCTCTCCCCCGATCCCGCAAGCTCACACGGCGCCATGGCAGCCCATTGCCGCCGCCGACCCCTCTTCCCCTTCGCTTTTTTTCTTGTTTCGGCCACTCTCCCCGCGACCCCCCTGGCCGACCCAACTCCCCACGCCGACCCCCCTGCTATCCCGACCCCCCCCCCCTGGCCGACCCCTCACCCCTGGCCGACCCCCCCCCTCGGCCCCTACTGCCCGGGCAACGTCTTCGCGACCTTCGTCGCCCGTCGCCCAGGCGCCGTCTTCGCGACCCTCGTCGCCAGCGCCTATGCGCCCTCTTCGCGACGCTAGTCGCCTATCTCCCAGGCCACGTCTTCGCGACATTCGTCGCCGGTCACCCGGGCGCAGTCTTTGCGACCTTCGTCGCCCGCACCCATGCGCTCTCTCCGCGACCCTCGTCGCCCGGACATCATCTCCGCGACCTTCGTCGCCGTCTCTCATACACAGACCCTCAACAACTCTCCGGCCAAACAATCATCAACATCTTGCTAAGTGATTATGCGTGCGGCGCCCACTCGGGTTGCCTTTCCGCGTACGCCCCACGCAGGGGGCTTATGTTCCCACCCTATCTTGGCTACACCTATAGGCCCACTGGGGGTCCCAATTCTCATGACACGTCGGCATAACTTTTCAACGCTCATAGGCCGGTCAAAGCAACGCATGCTCAAGTCACGTGCTTTTTTTATTTATGAAGCAGTCTTGGTATGCCTTCCCCCCTTAAGGGGGTCGGCCACCTACCTTGACGATCGACTACCGTCGCGCGCACGCCGTAGTCGTGACTTTCGTCGCCGCGCCCTCGCGCCATCTCCGTGACCTTCGTCGCCGCGCGCCACCTCCGCGACTCTGGTTGCCAGTGCACTATCCAGGCGACTCTCGTCGCCCGCGTACCATCTCTGCGACCTTCGTCGCCCGCGTCCATATGACACCTCCGCGCCTCTCGTCGCCAGCGCACTATCCGAGCGACTCTCGCCACCCACGCGTCACCTTCGCGACTCTCGTCGCTAGCACACCATCTCTGCGACTCCCGTCGCCAGCGCACCATCTCCGCGACCCTCGTCGCTTATCGCCCGAGCAACGTCTTCGCGACCTTCGTCGCCCGTAGCCCAGGCAATGTCCTCGCGACCCTCGTCGCAAGCGCCCATGCGCTCTCTCTCCGCGACATTCGTCGCCAACACACCATCTCCGCGACCTTCGTCGCCCGCATCCGCGCGCCATCTCCGCGACATTCGTCTCCCGTGTCCGCGCGCCAGCTTCGCGACTCTCGTCGCCAGCGTACCAGATCCGCGACTCTCGTCGCCAGCGCACTAGATCCGTGACTCTCGTCGCCAGCGCACAATGTCCGCGACTCTCGTCGCCAGCACACAATCTCCATGACTCTCGTCGCCCGCGTACCATCTCCGCGACCTTCGTCGCCCGCGTCCATATGACACCTCCGCGACTCTCGTCGCCCGCGCACCATCTCTGCGACCTTCGTCGCCCGTATGACACCTCCGCGACCTTCGTCGCCCTTGCGCCCTCTCCGCGACCTTCGTCGCCGGCGCCCGCACACCACACTCTCACACGTCGTAATGCCCATACGCCGCGCCACTGATACATCCATCCCACTGTCTCTCTCTCACCCTGCGTGCACCAGGCACAAAGTATCATCCCGCGACACTCGTCGCCGCTTTCATGCACCATTCTCATCATATGTGCCCCCGGCACCAAGTCTCGTACAGCGACACTCGTCACCGCTCTCATGCACCATTCTCATCATATGTGCCCCCGGCACTAAGTATCATCCCGCGACACTCGTCGCTGCTCTCATGCACCGACACTCGTCGCCGCTCTCATGCATCATTCTCATCATATGTGCCCCGGCACCAAGTATCGTCTCGCGACACTCGTCGCCGCTCTCATGCATTGTTCTCGTGATATGTGCCTCAGCACTAGGCATTGTCTCGTGACGGTAGTCGCCGCACCCGTGCGCCACAATCATATTACATGCCCACCGGTCACCGCACTCATTCACCACACCATGCGCACCTTGCCTTGGTCGTGGAACATGCTCCGACCTATTCCCCGGAGTGTGCAACATCCCACGAGAATAGACGACTCCTCCGGGACACATCTTTTCAACTCCCCTTCCGCCAGGTAGACGGTTCCTCTGGGATGCTACCTCGGCCAATCGGGTAGACGGCTCCTCCGGGATGCTACTTTGACGCGCTCCGAGTGCTCCGGCACAAGGACTCCTCGCGACGGGACGGGCTCACAACCTTAAAGCCCTCGCCGGCACAATCAACCGGGGGCTCCAGCCCTCACCTGCTTAATCAAAGCGACGGGGCTCCGGCCCTCGCACCGGGATGGGCTCACAACCTTATAGCCATCGCCGTCTCAATCAAAGCGACGGGGCTCCGGCCCTCGCACCGGGATGGGCTCACAACCTTATAGCCATCGCCGTCTCAATCAAAGCGACGGGGCTCCGGCCCTCGCACCGGGATGGGCTCACAACCTTATAGCCATCGCCGTCTCAATCAAAGCGACGGGGCTCCGGCCCTCGCACCGGGATGGGCTCACAACCTTATAGCCATCGCCGTCTCAATCAAAGCGACGGGGCTCCGGCCCTCGCACCGGGATGGGCTCACAACCTTATAGCCATCGCCGTCTCAATCAAAGCGACGGGGCTCCGGCCCTCGCATCCGGGATGGGCTCACAACCTTATAGCCATCGCCGTCTCAATCAAAGCGACAGGGCTCCGGCCCTCCCATCCGGGATGGGCTCACAACCTTATAGCCATCGCCGTCTCAATCAAAGCGACGGGGCTCCGGCCCTCGCATTCGGGATCGGCTCACAACCTTATAGCCATTGACGACACAATTAACCGGGGGCTCCGGCCCTCGCAGCGGGCTCTAAGCACTAAGCGACGACCATGCCGAGTGCATCCAACATCGTTTTTGCGTACGGCGCCCGCTCGGGTTGCCCCTCCGCGCACCCCGCACGCAGGGGGCTTATGTTCATAACCTATTCTGGACCGCACCCCGGGGCCCGCTAAGAGATCCTAGTGGCACGACACGTCACCCATTTGGCGGTCAACATCGCTCAACAAGATTGCTTGATCAAAGTGCTCCGCGCCTTAAGCATTCAAACGGCGATCGAAAGTGCATTTCCCCCTCGAGGGGTCGGCCACCCCCCTAAGAAGGGGGTCGGCCACCCACTTTGTAAGGGGGTCGGCCACCCCCCTGAGAAGGGGGTCGGCCACCCACTTTGTAAGGGGGTCAGCCACCCCCCTGAGAAGGGGGTCGGCCACCCACTTTGTAAGGGGGTCGGCCACCCCCCTAAGGAGGGGGTCGGCCACCCAAGGGGGTCGGCCACCCCAAGGGGGTCGGCCACCCAAAGGGGTCGGCCTCCATTGCCCTGCGAAGGGGGGAACTTGTCGAGTGGCACTGACTTCTCGCTCCAAACAACACTCACACGCTATCTTCAGTAGCGCGACGCTCTGTCGCAGGCTCAATCAAAGTAACGGGGTTCAAGCCCTCGCGGCGGGATGGGCTCACGACCATGAAGCCCTCGCCGGCTCAATCAAACTGACAGGGCTCCGGCCCTCGCGGCGGGACGGGCTCGCGACCATGAAGCCCTCGCCGGCTCAATCAAACTGACAGGGCTCCGGCCCTCGCGGCGGGACGGGCTCGCGACCATGAAGCCCTCGCCGGCTCAATCAAACTGACAGGGCTCCGGCCCTCGCGGCGGAACGGGCTCGCGACCATGAAGCCCTCGCCGGCTCAATCAAACTGACAGGGCTCCGGCCCTCGCGGCGGGACGGGCTCGCAACCATGAAGCCCTCGCCGGCTCAATCAAACTAACGGGGCTCCGGCCCTCGCCAGCACATTCAACCGACGGGCTCCGGCCATCGCGGGCACACTCAACCGGGGGCTCCGGCCCTCGCCAGCACATTCAACCGACGGGCTCCGGCCATCGCGGGCACACTCAACCGGGGGCTCCGGCCCTCGCCAGCACAATCAACCGACGGGCTCCGGCCATCGCGGGCACACTCAACCGGGGGCTCCAGCCCTCGCCAGCATAATCAACCAACGGGCTCCGGCCCTCGCGGGCACAATCAACCGGAGGCTCCGGCCTTCGCGACAAGGATGGGCTTACAACCCTAAGGCCATCCCCGACACAATCACCCGACGGACTCACGGGGGGCTCTGCTCGTAGTGCTCCGGCACAAGGACCCCTCGCCACGGACCCTAAGCATAACATGTGCGCTCATGTTATCATTGATCATCGACACCACCAGGGCAATGAACCGCGAGTCCCTCCGGGACGGGAGCAGGTCCTCGGAGGGCATCGTGGCCGGCACGCCTAGCAGTTGGCTGCAGGGGCAACCCTCACCGCTGCCAGGATCTCGGCGCGTCTCTTGACGCATCTCGTGGGATTCAGCAAGGGCTTGGACTGGAGGCTGGGGCAACGGGCTACTCTGACCATGCTACCGCAGTGTGGTCAGTCTCCTCAGACAGGCAGAGGGACGCTGCAAGGGCAGGGCGGCACGAACTCGGGGACCGGCAATTCGACGGACAATCAAGACTGCGAGACCCCCTACGGTGACGTGTCACTCCCGGAGGACGACACGTGTCGGCTGATGACACGCGCATATTTGTGCCTATATATATTGGATTCTGGAGCTTATTCAAGATCTCTCTCTCTCATTTTGGACATTTCACTTTCTCTCTCTAAAGCTCATTCTCTCTGGATTTCTAGTGAGAGAAAGACATTTGGACTCCTGTCATCGGACTCTTGACGCTGCACCCTTGACGCGAACTGTCGGCTGTTGACTGTCGCCCTTGCTCGTCGTCTCCCTGCTTACGCGGCGCTGCCAGCCCTCGCGACCTGCCTGGGGAGCCTTGCTCTCAGCCCTTACTCCATCTTTGCTGTCTCCCACTTTGTCTAGCTGGAAGCCAACGCAGACTGCATCCTTTGTGGCACCTCGCGTGGCATGCGAACCAACTTTCCTCGGCAACATAATTTATTTACACCGTTTATGTTGAAATCGACTGTGCAACGGCCATGTTCTTTTAAGTGTCAACATGACCACCTATATATTGGCTTATTAGGCATGTTAGGTTGGTCCTGCCAGCCATTTCATATCTACACATCGCCAATTTAACTCGCAACAATTATGGATAAAGATTCATAATGTAAAAAGCATTAGTGACAATAGATTATCATTAAAAATTAATTATTGTTACTATTAAGAATTATAAAGACAACCGTAGCTATTTGTAGCAAAATGATCTTCGTCTCATTTATGCAAAATGTAAAATCTATCAATTGGGTATATAATGAGCTTTACGTTGATTATCTTAGGACGGCCAAGGAATAATCTGACAGTCAAACTTTCTCTGAATGAATGTTGAAATTAATCACTAGTGATTAAGGAGGTATTAAAGTGAAGGTTAACACACTATTCATAAGCACGAGGCTCTTGTACGTACATTACTTTTGTCCTTTTTTATTCTAAGCTTTCCCACTTAGCGTGAAATATCAACATCATTGTGTTGGAGGAAGTAGGGATGCCTTGATTGAGACACGTACGGATACATATTTAGTGCGGAGGCTGATTGCACTGTAACACGCTAAGATATCACCGCGGATCACGAGGATCTTGTACAGCATAGCTAAACTAAAAAATTGACGCTAAATTATCATTATAAATTTCAATAACAGTGATAAAATACTTTCGGTTACAATCTTTTATTGTTAAATGCTGAACAGCAGAGGATCTTGATCCTATCATGACTGTTAAGTGTCATTTGAGCCAATGTTGTCATTGATGACCACTTACGCCAAGAAGTGATGCGGGTTGGTTATAACTCTCAAGCCGAAGAGGTCTTCGATTTTATACTGTTTTAATGGGATACTCCTAAGAAATAAAATCACCGAACTTCTTGTGGTTAGGAAGTAATTATGACGACCCCGTTGACTTTTCAAATGTTGTATGTCAAACAAAATTCTTAAATAGTCGTAATTCATATATATTTTCGTTGTAATGCTGTTATGTGTTTTTCGTACCTTTTTTTTGTTTATGTTAGCATGTCGTATTTCAAAAGTACCAATATAACATTTTGTAACCCTCTTCCCTCACCATCCGCTACAGCTACAGCGCCACTATGAGCCACCGTTGCCTCAAATCCAACTCTAGAATCTACCCCATATTCAAACATAAAGCCTATGTGTGTGCAAGTCCAAACCTTTCTCTCCCTTGATCTCTCTCTCTCTCTCCCCCCCCCCCTCTACCCCATTTATTACAGTCTTTTATAAAATATCCACGTTACCACCCTCTACTAGCTCTTTCTGCCGACTAAAGTGGTGGCAGAAGTGTGTGTGGGTCTGATTCAATCTCGGTCGCGGGGGGGGGGGGGGGGTGGGGCTTATGTATGTGATTGTGGATGAATCAAATGAATGCGTGTGCACACACGTGCGCGAAGATTGGTGGTGGTGTGCTTGGTGGGTGGTGGTGGCATTGTGGTTGTGTTTGGTGGTTGGAGATGGCGCCTTAGTGGTTTGGACTTGAAAAGAGAAGACCGAAAGAGGAGGGGAGGGGGTGTTCTGTTAGACAAGAAAAAAAGAAAGAAAAGGGAGGTGAGCGGTGGCATATGAAAGAAAAATTCAACACAAACAAAGAGAGATAATCCTCTTTTTTATCAAAAAACTTTAATGTCATATATTTTATCCACTCAAAAGACGTATTTAGTATTTCTCACAGTCGATAAACACGCATATAATTAGGCTTAATCTCAATGAGTTCATGGTATCATCTTGTAACTAACTATACTGTTACTTTTGTCCACTTTTAATAAGAGGTCATGTAACTTGTACACAACAAGACGTGTCCTTCTCCAAGAGAAATTCTAAGAGAGAAGACAGAAAATTGAAAAGGTCGTAATCAGTAAATCCCAAAGATAAATACAAGAACAACTAAGTAAGAAGAAGATTGCAGATTGGTACCAAATTACGCAGCCGAGATTATAAAAAAGAAGATTGCAGATTGGTACCAAATTACGCAGCCGAGATTATAAAAAATATTGAAGTAGCAACCAAGAAAGAAAGATAAACCCAAAGAAATCTCGAGAGAGAGAGAGAAGCTAAAAAGGACTGTTCCCCTTGACCCCAACCCTAACTTTACCCCACACCCCCAGCCCCCCTTCCCTTATACGGAGTACTACAAATTACACACTTCCTCCTTTCCCTCTCTCTCTCTCTCTCTGTTACTCTCCCTCTCTTTTCTCCTTCTCCCTCTCGCCCCCTGTCTCCAAAACCCCTAATTTTACCCACTTCCAGACTCGAATGAAACCCCAATTTCTTCCCACAAAATACCAGAGTTTTTAGAGAAACAGAGATGGGGAAATACATGAGAAAGGCTAAAGTAGCAGGGGATTTTGCAGTCATGGACGTCTCTCAGTCCACGCTGGGGGTGCGCACCAGAGCCAAAACCTTAGCCTTACAGAGCCTCCGTGCCACCACGACCGCACCACCGCCTAACCCTGATTCTTCATACCTTCAACTGCGCAGCCGTAGGCTCGAGAAGCCTCCGCTGATGACCAAGAAACCACAACAATCAGCGCATAAAGAGTGTTGCAGGCGAAACCCAGGTGGCAATTCTTGCGTAAACCCAAGCCCTAGGCCGAGTTCCAGGCTCAGGGTGAGTTGTGCCGACTCGGGCTCTGTTGGGTCGGGGTCAATTGGGTTTTCGAACCAAGAGGAGGGGTTTTGTCGCCAAACCCCAACTGTCGCAGGCAAAGAAGAGGGAGAAGAAGAAGCAAAGGGTAACTGCGATTTGGGGGTTGAGGCTTCCTTTGGTGAGAACAATTTGGAGCATGAAGGCAGAGAGAGGTACAATCTGCCTTTTTCTCTATTTCTTTTTCATGGTTGTTTCATTTTTACTTCGTGCATGTGCATAGGGGAAGAAAATGTTGAGGAAAATTTTCTTTCACTTTTTGTAATTTCTTATATTTCTTTTTCATGGGTTTTCCGTCTTTCTTTATTTGCATGTAGGTATGTGTGTGTTTAGACTTTAGATCATGATTATTTGTTCTTGAGTTACTTTCAAACTTTTATTTTCCGTTTCTTTAATCTTGTTACCATTTTTGGTTGTTGGTTATTTTTGTTGCTGTAAGAATGTTTATCTGTTTGGGGTTTCAAGTTTCTGACTTTTGGGCTAAAAAGCTCTGCTTTCTTGTTCTCATCCAGAAAAAAAAAAGATTTTCTTTTATGTGCCCTTTCATTCTTAGGTAATGGCCTTGTGGGCACCACTTTTTCCAAGATAAAGTAAAGAACATTAATCTAAAGAGTTTGCATGCATGAAGGGCTTGATCTTTTTCATGCTCAGTCATAGTTGGTACATGACCCATGATAATTATATTAATGTGGTGAACTATTTGAATGATAAACTTAAATTAAGGGTTTCATTGTTGATTTAATGTCGATTACATTTGGTCTGCGTGCCTATTTTAATGAAATTCCCCGATTATTTTGATGCCTGTTATTGTTTAATTCTTTATGTCTCTTGAACTGTTAATAATGGATGTGAAGAGCTGTGTGCGCTTGCTCACTCCTTCCTTTGCCTGCTTGTTTTCAGTTTCTGAACTCTTCATGTCTTTCATAGTAGGGCACTGCCAAATTGCTTTCAGAAATTTATGAGTTTTGACTGTTGAGAGCTTCTTTTGATGGAAACTGCAACTTAATTAGCCCCACGTGGTATATATGTTGAAGCTGTTTTTCTTTCTATATAATGGAAGATGCATCTCTCTTTTCATTCTAGAATTTAGACCATTAGCGACAGTGATGTTGAAAAGGGAGTAACCTTTTGAAGTCATATTTTCTTTCAACAATCAATTTTTTGCTTTTCCCTTTTGCTCATTCTCGAGTAAATGTGTTCTTTTCATCAATTGGTTCCGTCAATGTGTCTAGATTGCATGGAAGAGGAAAATTTCCAGAAATGTTAATGGCAATATTCAGTTACTAATGCAAGCTTAGAAGAGCAATAAAAAGAGAAAAGGATTGCGAAATTTTGAATTCATTGCAAGGACTTGAGCATGAAAAACATCTTCTCCTTGGGTCACGCTGGCAGCTATTAACTTCTCTGCCTCATTTGTGTTAGCAATGATGTATCACATTCATTCATGGGGCCATGCAATGGACTGATAAAGTTTGTGGGTACTCTGTTTTGGGGGCTCTCTGTCTCACTATGTTTTTTCATCTTTTTATAATAGTTAAGCTTTTCTTCTATAACATTTCCATGCATGTATAAATCCTTGTTATTCCATGAGTTTAATGAGTCTGCACTATTATTGGGAGGAGAAGGTGATTTTTTTTTTTTTTTTTGCTTCTAATTTGCACAATGCTGTTCAGAGTGTCGTGGATTAGACAGTAACCTAACTAGAATACGGCATACTTCCAACAGGATTACAAGGGAAAGCACACCTTGCAGTCTGATAAGGGACTCGGAAATGGTCGGGACCCCTGGTTCCAGTACGAGGCCAACAAGTTTAGATGCTGCTAATCGAAGAATTCGGAGTGCTGTGCTAAGAAACATCCCAACAACGCAGGAGATGGAGGAATTCTTTGCCTCTGCCGAGCGGGAGCAACAGCGACTCTTCACTGAGAAGTACTACTTCATTTCTCTACTAGTTTCCACTTTGCGTCAAAATCTTGTTCTTGTTATTTGAAAAAGAAAGTTGTTCAACAGAACTGCAATGCCTGGTAATTTGCTAATTGAATGCTGTTCTTGCAGATACAACTTTGATGTTGCTAACGATATGCCCCTCCCGGGACGTTATGAGTGGGTGAGAGTGTAACCTCAGCTTGGATTGTTGGGGCTAAAAAGGTGGGATTTGTGGATGTTCATCTCTACCTCCGTTTCTTGACTAATGTAGAAAGGAAAATAGATCTCTTTTAGATGTGTGATAAAATGATCTATCCAGCAGATCTGATGAATTAGACAGTAACCTAGTTAGAAGATGATGGGAAAAAGTGACTTTAGGATTTAGATGGTTTCTTCATTGTACCTTTGCTGGCTCTCGTATAAATGAATCACTAGATTTGCTTTTAATTGTCTGTTTTGCTTATTTATGGCGATTGACCTGATCAAATTTTGTGTCTGTCTTTCCAATTTTCACCTTGAATTGATTTCCCCCCTGCATCCAAGTGAATGATACAGTCTGAACTTTGAATGATAGCCACCCCACCTATAAGTCTTGATGGTGATGCTTCTGGGTTGGAAAATCTATGTTAACATTGTCCCCGCCCCTGTTTTGACCTATTCCGGCAAGTGGTGGTGGTGGTGGTGGGTCATTGTTCCAACTTCCAAGAACCCAATTGGTTTTTATACTGTCTCGGAATTTTTTTCACACCAAAAGGTATCCAATTGCTCAAACTGTCCTGAAATAGAAAGCACCAAAACGGAAAAGAGAACCAGATAAAACGAGTGTTTCTACTCATATTTTGTGGTGCCTAGTCGAATTGTTGAAGTCTTGTTCTTCTCAACACACAGTTTGATTTTTGGTCCAAGTTGCTAGTGCGGTGACACAGATGTTTTAGCCCGTTAATCCAACCTGCACTTGTGTCTTTGGGGTTATAATCTTAACTCGACGAGAAGTAACAATTGTGTTTGACTTTATCATTTTAACTCGTCATGGACTTACACTTATGTTTGGTTACATAGCTTTAACGTAAAACCCTTCTCATCCAAATTGTATTTAACTATCAAAAAGGATAGATGCATGCAAGATCATTGGTATTGATGTTAGTGTAAGCTAATGTATGAGATTAGGTTTGAAACTTTGGCAGCTTGATAGATGCATAATGCCAAACTTGCAATGTTACAAAATAGTCTACAGTTATGAAAACAAAACACTGGATAGCTAGAGATGTACGTAACATTTCCTGACCTTGGTGACAATCTCTTTTTTGTTTTCTACGTCAGACATATTATAGGCGTAATAAATGAAGAAATGGCCCCCTACCCTCTCTCTAACTCAACCGTGGGGTTGCAAAGTAGCCTTCGGATATGGATGGTAGTAGTAGTATCTTACTTTGGGCTCTCAGGGGGGGAGTTCTGACTAGATGTCAGTAGCAGCAATGGAGTTTGTGGATTTTACATGAGCTGTGGTCTCGTTGTCCTTCTCATTTAAGCTTGTGGTGGTAAAGCTGGTCAGTGAAATCAAGTGGGTCTTTAATGAACGTGCTTCAAGGCCAAGACTCTTGTGGTAAGTAAAATTCCTGCCTATTCACATGCTGCCTCGTACGGTATTGGCACCAACCTTTCTGTGACGGTAATACAGATTTTGAAAAGAGCAAAAGGTTCTCTCAAAGTTATCACGTTGTAGAATTTTGGCATGTGCTCAGAACTCAGAAGTGTATTCTTTCGAGATATTTTTGCATGGATTCTTCGACGTTCACGGCAATGGTGCGGATACAGGGAAAGTGTGAGTTCTCTTCATTAGCATGTCAAGGCTATCAAATTATTAAAGTATGGTGTTAAGCGTAAGTCCACCAGGTATACGAAGCGGATTCGTCATATATGTTTAGTCAATGTGAGATATAACTTCACACCCGCCATTCACAATATGTGCTACATCATGACAATGAAAATTGATACGGGTAGCGAGTTTCGTTTTAATCACGTTAAAGCATGATGTCAACCTAAAATATATATCAAATATAAGAATTAAATTCACCGCTTATCTCTAGCCTATATAAGATAGTACTTAAGAGTTTATCACATGACATGGATAAACCTCCTGACATGGATAAACCTCCTAAGAGTTTCACATCCACTTTAGCATATGAACTTTGCCAGCCTAAGCATGGCGGTTAATAAGCAACAACGTACTAGTCACCATAACTCTGGCAAAGGTTTACGAAGTCATCAGCTCATGACTCATGAATTTATGACTAATAAGTAACGGTTGCGCATTAAGATCATTGTCTTTTAGAGTAATAACTTCATTTAAAAAGATTGGCTTAATTACTCACGGCACCCCTGAAGTTTACCCTAAATTACACACGGACCCCCTTATATTTTGAAAATTACACTCCGCTCCCCCAGGTTTGTACCCGCATTTCACGGAGCCCCACAAAATTGACGGGGATCCTAACTCTGTCTAAAGATTCTCTTACACCTTACTTTTTGAATTTTTCATCCTCAAACTGCCCTCCCTTTCTTGAATAAATACCCCCTTGCCCTTTAAGATTCTTCTTCTTCTTCTTCATTATCTTTCCCCTTTGCAGACCCATTTGGGTCTGTGTTTGTGTGGCGTTTGTGCGGTGTTGGTTGCAGGGATGAGATTAGGATCGACCGGTGTTTGTGCGGTGTTGGTTGCGGCGTTTGGGTGGCTGTTTTTCGGCCGGTATTGGTGGACGGCGTGTGGGGTTGGTTGTGGTTGCGATCGGGAAAATCAAGATCGGTAAAGGAAAAGGAAACGATCTCCTCGACGGCAGAGAAGAGGGAGGGGTGAAGGCGAAGATGGTCTGCGGCGTTCGCTCCATCCCTGCTACAGAAAAGAAGGTGTGGCAGTTGGTGATAGAACTTGACAGTGTGGATGGTGGCTGCCTCGACATCGCCGGAATTTCATTGGTTGGGCATCCGTAGCCGAACTTTTTGCCGGGGCTATCAAGGGTTTTTTATGTTGTTTGCTTGCTGGTGGCACCGGCCGGAATTGGCCATCAAAGACCGGATACAATGCCGGCAGTAGCGATTGCATGCGGCTTGGAGGTGGTGATGGGCGGTGCTTTGATCACGGCACGGTGGTCGTGGATGTGCGGCGCGATGCTGCTCAGTGAAAGGTGCAGCTGGATTTGGCTGCCGGTGACGGCGTGTGGGCCCGGGAGTGGCGGGGCAGCCGTTTCAGGGACGACGAATCCTTGGCCTTGGGCGGCTGTCCACGGCCCCGCTTCGGCGGAAGTCCGGCGGACGGAAACTGGGAGAAGAATATAGGGAAAATTCTCAAGAATATGAGCAAAAAAAAGAAGGCAAAAACGTCTTTTTATGACTAGCCGTTAACACGGTCAAAGAAATCTAGATTTTTGGAACGGAGTGTAATTTTCAAAGATAATGGAATCCGTGTGTAATTTAGGGTAAACTTCAGGGGTACCGTGAGTAATTAACCCAAAAAGATTTCCTGGGTTGTCTTTTGGGGTCTGTTTGGCAACAAAGAAGTTGAGAGAGATGATTTCCCCTTGTCTCTTTTGTCCACGGGTAGGGGGGTTTGTAAGGGTAATAGTAACGTGCAGAAAATAATAGGATGTGAATATGCTGTCTAAGAAAAGCTGAAAAGAAAGCTGTACGAAAGCTTCACATTTACTGTTTGGTTTGGGCAGAGAGCAACACCATTCCTCCCTTTTCTGCTTTTCAGTGTAACGTGACAAGGTCTGCTTGGCTGAGGGATGTCAACCGTCTACTCAGTTACTAGGTTGTTGCATTTCAATATACAAACCATCTTGCCCAGAGAAATCACTGTCTAGTAGTATAATTCTTTTTTAGATTTTCTCAAGTTTTCATCTCAAGTCACAAACAAGAGAATCAATTACAATTACAATTACCAGGTTGTGACACTAGTTTGAACTTCTTTCAAGTGTGGTGGCTAGCTAGCTTTCTTCTTCTTCTTCTTTAGTTTCTTCTGTTACCACATGTTTTAGCTTTAGTGCAGAATATTTGAGCATTGTATCACATTTTCCACATTATTTTATAAATACAAATTTGGTGAAAGGAAATGACACCATATTGTAAACAATGGGTTTAATTTCAGCTTATAACTTGCACCGTAATAAACAAGCAAAACCTGGAGGAGGAGCCAGAATCAATGGGCAGTAATTTTTATGACACGCATCCAGCATCTTTTCTCACTGCAGTTTCTTTGGATTCCTCAAGGACCCTGTTTTGAGAGCATTCCTTGCACATCCCATAATCTCCGGTAGGTCCTGAGCAGTTGCCGTCAAATCATCTAATGCAACGAGAACCAATCGAGTGATGGGCACACAAGAAATTCAGAAGAATCTAATTGCAACTAGTAACCATTTCAGCACAAATGCAACTAGTAGCATAAAGGAAGGACAAGCAAACTGATACCTGTGCACTAGTACTGTCAGAAATCCATGTTCTGTTCCAAGGAAGTTGCAGGATCTGTACTTTTTGCTTGCTTTGCCTCTGACATTTCAACTTCACGTGCACCTTTACCCGGAGAACCCTCATTCTCCATCGTCATACTTCTCAGTTTTTCCAGTCGTACAGCGCGGAGCTCATATCTGATAATCAAGGTAATACAAGCAATTTAATTTTATCAAGAGAAAAAGGGGGACAGATAGAAAGGAAATGGACAGGGAAAAAGGATTAATATGAGAGTTGGAGAATGCAGGCAGGTCCTAACTGTCAGGTGTGACTTTCTGAGATCAACGTAATGCTGGTTGATGCGAATTTACAAATATAGCACCTTTATGAACTGGTGGATAAAAGTACGTAGCTGATTCACAGGAATCATGATCTTATCCCGATTCCAAACAACTCAAAAAACATACAAAGGACTGCATACTTTCAGAAATTTGGCCTGTCCAAGCATATAGTGACCAAGCAACTGTGATGTTATGGTCCAATGTTCAAATTCAACAGCACAATATATCAAGTCAGAAACTTTACAGCTCAGATCACATGGCGATATCAAATATGTCAGAGTTCATGCTTCACTGTAAGAAGTTGGATGTTATAGATCAAGTGGGATAATCTATCAAAGTACCATGCCAACTGACTGAGATGCTATTACTGTTAGTAGAATTATGTTTGCCCAGGGTGGACATGAGACGAGGAAACGTCACTGTTCATAGCTCTTTTACGTCTCTCAATCTTCCTCCATACACAAGCTTAGGTGGGCCTAGAAAGATACAATAAAGGGATTATATCGCTAAACTCAAGAACACGTATCCAAAATGTGAAAAAATTGTATAAAACCCAGCGAAACAAATCATTGGCGCTGCGGATTTGGCAAAAACAAAAAGCAGAAGTGTCTCAAATCCTCTAACAATTTCAAGTCTAACAGAAGCAGATGTTCTGTATATAACCCAAACCTCAATTTAACGCAATAATTTTCATCAATTTGCGTAACGTTCCAAAAGTCTCAAAACCTAAATAGTTTAATCAACCCACTTACGTTAAATTCTTCATAAGCACAATCCTAAAGTATGAAATTTTGTGAGTTGGAAAATAATGCGCTCTCGGGGAGTAGGAGTTAACTCTATAAAAACTTTACCTTAAACCTTATCTCGGAGAGTGTTGAGGTCTGTGTTTGAGCAAGATGGGTCTGTGGGAAGCTAGTGAGTGGCTAGTTTGGTGGAGCTATAAGGTTAACGTAATTAGAAGACCCCACGTATCTGCGCCTTCAATTATTGATTCCTTGCTGAAATAAGTGATAGAATCGAAAGAAATTAAGTAATAACAAATCATGAAGTAGGCCAACCAACTCCTTTGTTGTTGCCAAGGTTTGACTACCACGTAGCTGGGCATGTGGTGGATACTTGTAAGGGTTGGAGGACATTTGGGGATACAAGGGTTTGTTTTTGGCTTGATCTTTGGAATCTGGTTTTAGAAGGCTTAATGGTTGGAGTCAAGTTGATAACTGAATTATTTGGGTTGCTTTTGTCTAGGGATGTTAGTTGAAGTGGGGACGATAGGGTGCTATGGAAGAGTGGGTTGAAATGTCTGATCCTTTTTCAATATTTATGGGTCATGTTCACTCAGTAATTTTTGTTCTTCCCCTTGGAAGCTATGTCATGTGTCCCTCTCAGGGTATGCTCTTTTACATGGGAAGCGACTAAGGAACTTTGAGAAAATGGACGAAATTTCAGCTGGTCACCTTCTTTTGCATTGTCTGGTTGCGGAAACCTTTTTGGACCTGGTCTTTAATCTCTCTTTTTTTGGATCTGTTAGCATATGTCCCGTTCGGCATAGGACTTGCTCAGGAGTGGGTCATTCTATAAGAAGCCTGTTTTGGTTGTTTGATTTCCCCATGCTTGTTTTGGTTGTGTTGGAGACGGAGGAACAAGGGGTTATTTGAGAGCACAATGATGCAGATGGAGAGGCTGCTCTGCTTTTGCTTACCCTTTTTTGTTGGAATCCTATGAATCAACTTTTTTTTTTTTTTTTAATGTTGGTGGCAGCTCTATGCGTATCCAAAATGTGAAAAAAAATTGTATCAGATATCCCTCTCTTCCCCCTTAACATTCTACCCCAACCTTTCTTTTTCCTTCCTCTCATTCTCCTCCATCTCTTACATTGAAACAGCTTCAGATCACAACCCATCATTCACAATTAGAAAAGAAAAACCACATTGGGATATAAGATAGCCCCTCCTCCCTCCTAATCCCTGCCATAAATCCACCTCCATTATCTGCCACTAATATGGACGAACAGACTCTCTTGTAAAATAAACCTAACCATAATGAATCACACCAAAAACCCAATTAATCAACATTCACAAGATCTAATACTTTCTAGTTTAGATCCAACCTGATTAATCTATCCCCAATTTGGGGGTGTGAGTGTGTGTACGTGGGTGTTTGTGTGATAATGCTTTATTATTTGTTTATGCTTAATTCTACATCTGAGTTTTAGCTTAATTGTTTGTTAATGTTGGTGGTGTTGGGTGGTGCAATGGTTGTGGACTTGTGGTTGGGGTGGTCCGGTGGTGCTAGGGTGGTTGTTAGCGGTGGAAGACGACGGTGGTGGTGACCTGAGTACGAGAGAAATGAAAGAAATGAGGGCAAATGTGTCTTTTCACAAGATTTTTTAACACCATACCGCTCCATCTAATCAAATGACTTAAGTGCTATTATGGCAATATACAGCCCTCAGCTGTAATTTAACCCTAAACTCGAGAGTGTAGTGATATTATTCCTACAACAAACTACGATTCCCTACTCTACTAACTGTGGGACACAAGTTAACATGAGCTTCAAACAAAAGAATAAATAAGCAAATAAACACTTTTTATTAAAAAAAGAATATACTACCTGAATTCAAGACAAGCAGAATCTTTACTATACATGTTTCACAAAAAGGAAGGCAAAGTCGCAGATCAACACAAAACAAACGATGTACAATAGTAAGGTATGCTGGATATAAATATATGCAAGACATAATAAGGAATCAACTTCATTTTTTCCAGATCTTCTTCATATATAACAAGATATGTAGTCTAAAGCAAAATATATACGGAACTTTAATTTAGTGCATGTGAGAGGGCAGTGACCTTGCTGATGTAGAAACTGACTGCACAGTAGAGCAAGAGCTATATGTATGTAGAATGTGTATTTGTGATATATATATATATAGGGTCGTGATTCATTGCTCGCGCGGGCAACTTCCATGCAGTTGCCCGGGCGATCTGGCCGTCCATCTGGCCCGATGGGCGGGGCAGATTTCTTCGTCCGCAACATTATATAGGGACGACGAAAAAATGGCCGTCCACGCGCGCGATCTGGCTGTTCACATCTCGCGCGTGGACGGCCAGATAATGCGGGCAACTGCTCGAAAGTTGCCCGCGCGAGCAATAGATGACGACCCATATATATAGAAAAAAGAGAATTTTAGGTCTTCTTTTTACTTGAATCTTTTCCTACTATTATCCCCTGATCAAAGCACGTGTTCCCTGGTAAATTTCAAGCAGTCGAGTCTATTCTGACCACCACTCCCCATGTTGTTTACAGTCTACCCCACCTCATCTTACCACATCAACCTAGGTTGGGCAGCGAACAGAGAGAAGTGTCACTCGTAGGAAGAGCTCAAAGGGAGGACAAAAATGGAGGACGTTCATCATGACTGTAATATAAGCCTATGTCTCCAACTAGTAGTTGTTGGCTACAAGAATCATTTTCTTCCACTCTCCCCAGTTCAAGCCCTTCTTCTCTAATGAGTTCCTAGCAATCAAGTCATTCCTCACTACTTCGCCCCATGTCATCCTTAGTACTCCACCTCGTCTTACCCCCATCAACTTGGCACAATCCAAAATATCTCATTGGGCAATCTAGATGCTTATGTTGGATGTGACCACACCATCTCATGTTACGTTCCCTCGTCAAATATCCTGATTTCTTACTCAACCAGTGGTGCTCATCTACCCATTCGTCCTTCACCTTAGCTGTACGATGTTTGTTAGTTGCCTCACCGTCGTCCCGTAGGTCTGCCCTTCAGCTAGAGGGATATGTTATTGATCGCACAACACTCCAGAAGCACACCTCCACTTTACCTCTGTCAAGAGATAGCTCTCCTATTCTGGTCCGCTGACCTCTGAGAGCTTCTTTGCCAAAATTTCCCAACTGGTTCCCCTCTTATTGGTATAAGGGCATACCTCAATCTCAAAAAACAACAAATCAAACACAGCCTTTTTCGTTGAATGGAACACAGCCATGCACCAAAGTTCACCGTCAGAGTCTCCAACTAGTCACATAACTGTTCACCGGCTCAAAAGCACAATCACACCACAATTGCCTTCATCACGTAAAAAATTCTTCGAACTCCATAACTGCTCCACCATTATCAGGCAGAAGCAACTTCATTGATCAAATCAAACGATACTCCAGCCCAGCCTCTTTACTGCGCCTAGCTACCAACCATAGTCATCCTCTTTCATGACCTGTCATTAACCACATTCATCAATAACTAGCTCCTCCCATTATATGGCGCACACTCTCAAAGCAACCATGACCACTTGCTACAGTGCATATCCACTACACGATGATGTCTTCAATTCCAATGGTAGTCTAGATCCTTTCCTGAATTGGCTAGATGACAACTTATTTCGATCGGTGCAATAGCCAGTCAGATTAAGCTTAGTCTGGAGCTATCATATGAACAGCTATAACCTTATCACTGCAATAAAATTGCAAGTTAAAAGAGAAATACCTTCCTAGATCCTGTAGAAAAAAATCTAATTTACATTTGCTGTAGCTTAGTTAGATGCGCCGTAGTGCGATTCATAATTAAGGGCAATTTCAGGAGCTTTCAAGAAACTGCAATATCCATAAGAACCATGGCAAGCAGTTGATATCGTCTATGTTTGTCACTGCCATGACTTTTACCAGAATGCCCTGAACATTGAGAGAACTTAAAGGCTTTTCAACATAGGCCTGTGCATACTCGATTTGGGAAACTTGTCAAATAAGCCCACTTGAGTGGTCTAGTAAAAGTATGCAACATCAACCACTAGATTCTTGGGTAGCAGTCCGAGTAGGTTTACTACTGAACGTCATCACAAATTGTGGCTTCAATCGATAACTTGGTGGAGTCTAAACCAGAGTCTAAGTAGTGTCTATATTTAAATGCCTACCTGACCTTCCATTGAGGAAGGCTAACATAGACTGGTACCTTCAATTCTTGTCTGAGTCGAAGGAACATTTCAACTTCTATCTAAGCACTTCTACCTATAGCAGTAGGTCGAACTACATTTAGCGTCTGAGTCCATTGATGCTCCTCAGGGTCCATCTGAGGCTACATACAAGTTTTGAGGTTCTGTTTGAGTCAAATTTACCACCAGAAAATACTAAATTGTTACCCAGTGAGGTGCTATCAATCTGTAGCCAATCTCTCTAGAGCTAAGAATTCTTTGAGATTGTATATTGGTTACATCATTCCCTTCAACAGCTACCTACTCTTTGACACGCATTGCTTCCATCCCTTCAAGTTTGATGATTCGTTCTCAGCACACTAAGATTTGCACTAAAAAATGCTTAGTAGTGGATACTATATGCTTAAAGAAGGGAATGAAGTTATGGTTTCTATGCGCCGGAGCTTCGTCACTACACATCTTCCAGTAACTTAACATGTCCCAACTCCCAACAGCTGAAGATATTTGCCTCACTGGTAAACCTGGACCTAATGCATCTTAGTTCACCAACATCTAGGAGTGTTGGTGCAATTGCTATTGTGATGTGCCATCTTTATGAGACACCATTGCTCCTCCTATTTTCAACAGGTTTCTGGCCTCAAGGATGTCTAAAAGTCATGGGGGCCAAAGTTGGATTTTTGGATAACAGTACCAATTAACTTTTCTGGTGCTTACAGCTGGAAACAGATTATTGTCCTTTTGAAGGCCTTGACTTGATGCGATGACGATATTTTCCAAGGAGTTAAATAATCAATAAGTTAAAACATTTTTGCATTTTGGTGTTTGTGGCTGGCTGGACAAAACAAACGTCCAAACCTTATGACAATAACAAAAACTCATAAAGCAATGGAGGCCACAACTCAGTGGGAAATAACTAGTTGAAAGAATAGGAGATATTTGTGCCAAACTTCGTAACATTCTTTACACTCCTTTCAATTTTTTCTTCCAACCAATGTAGGACCAAATTGACTTCTTCATCGTTAAAAGGAAGTAAAAAAATACGATTATTCCATAGAAAGATGCACAAAACTTCCAAAATCTGACGATATATACTAAACAAATTCTGAACTTACTCGGCCAAACAGCTCCTTACAAGCGTGAAATATATTTTCCAAAATTCTCGCTCCTTCAAGTAGCGGGGGCATAACTTAAACCTAAGTTGTGATAGTTTCTGAAAAAGAGGGAAATAGAAGAAATCAGATGCTAAGAATCACTAAAGGTGCATATAGTACTAAAGCAAACTGAAAGTCAAAATATTAACCATATTAACCAAATGATCAGAGCATATCAAGTTAACATCATATATATAGGAAATAGATTTGTCAAGGCAACTTGGATGTCAAAATATTAACCAAGTGATCATAGCTTATCAAGTTAACATCATCTATTTAGGAAATAGATTCATCCATACTGAAGAAATTTGAACAGTTCCTTTCACGATATGAACTCAACCAAATTAGCAAGCATATAGTGCACACACACATAAGTATAAACATGCATACATACAAACATATGAGTGCATATTTGTCTACACACGTAAGCCAAAAAGCAAAGGAAGTTAAGAAGGATCATGGGTATCGGACTAGCATCTTCACTGAGATGATGGCTGTAAAACTTGGTAGGGCAGAGACACCAACCCGTTATATTAGAACATATCTAGATATGGTTGTCCATGAAGTAACTAATCAACATTCGGAGTGTACTTGGGTGGGGTGGGGGTGTTTGTTTTTGGGGGGGTTGTTCTCGAAACATACATGGCGTTATATCATAGAACCAAACACTTTGTATAAAGCAGTACTCAAATAACTAGTCTGTCTGGATATGCAGTGGCGTACTTAGTCAGATTGGATTGGGCTCTCTCTATATCCAATACGAGAAGAGAGGGCATGAAACTTCTGAACATATCCGCTAAAGGCGTTGGATTCAGATGAATTCGGGTCGAAATTCAACCTGGCTTACCTATTCCTAATTCCGAAAACATTTCACATGTACTATTCAACACTTCCTTTTTCCTGCCATCTTGTTGTCCTTCTTCATGGTTTACAATGATGGGGTGTCGAAGAGAGTAGGACAGCAGGTCCATGTCAAATAAACAACTCAATCGCACATTGGCTTGCATCGTTGGAACTCTAAGCAAGTACTCCCTCCGTCCCACATAATTTGATCAACTTTTTTTTCACGTAGATTAAAGATTTAAGTGATATATTGTGTGTTTCCCATTCTACCATTTAGAGAGAGGAGGGGAAGAAAGTGGGCCAGGAGAGAGAACATGGGTTAGTGGAGTGTTAAATGTGGAGAGAGAAATGAATAAAAAATTATAAGAAAGTGGGCCAAGAGAGAGAAATGAGTTGATGGAAATTTAAATGTGGAGAGAGAAATAGAATAAAAAAGATGTAAAAAGGGTACATATGTAAAAGTACCTATAGAATCTTTCTCAATTTGGAAATGAGTAATTTTTGTGGAACGGCCCTAAAAGGAAAGTTGATCAAATTATGTGGGGCAGAGGGAATACCATTTTATGAAGGTACATGAAAAGGGATTAATACAACTTAAGCACAAAAATGCCCGGGAAAAAAAAAGTAAATTAAGTGAATAGATCTTCCCCGATAATTGTTCATCGCGAGGTTTCTTTTTCTACTAAACCACTGACAGCGCCAAAACCCATGAACACAATAGGACACTAGAGTATCAAGAAAGACCAAAAATACCTATGAATGGCATCAACCGACAGCCTAAGGTATTAACAGTCCAACAAAATCTATGCTTCTAGTGTGACACTCATAAGTGCTCAACAAAAAGTACTGCTTGGATGCATTTCTCTGTTGCCAGATCGCCCCGGCTACCTCTCTAGCATCAAATTATATCCACCGCTGGTATTGACTTAATCAGCTCAATGTACAACAAAACAGGAATGTTCCAGATCTTAGTAGCTTCTTCAAGCTTTTGCACAACACCGCGTACTAATAAACAATTGGTGTCTCCTCATTTAATCGGCTCCAAACACATGTCCAAACAAAGAAGGAAGAATTCAAAAGAGAGCACCAAATAAGGAAAGTTTGTTCCTCCAAGAAGCATCGAATAAAAGCGCGTAACTGAGAAGCAACCCTGCCCGGGTTCATCTCATCGTGACTTCCAGCTTTAGAGAACAGAATGAAGACCAAATTCATAAATTCAAACACCCAAGTTTGAAAGCTCATAAAGGAGGACAACTCCAAGCCATGTGCCTCTTGTGCTATTAACTCATCCTGTTACAAGTCCTCTCCAATTTATATTACATTTATAAGCCATAGGAGATGGTATAAAGCAGTTGATATCCACACTATAATCCAGTCAAATCTGATGCGCTGACCATTCCTAGCTCAAAGATAGGATTCTCCCAAAATCTTCCCAGTCCAAAGAGAACTCCTCGAAATGCTCACTCTATGAAATAACCTCATATACCTAGAGTCCAACTCCTAACCATTAAATGATGCCACCCCTCATATCACTATCCTTCAAAAGCCTTCCCTCTCAGCAGCAGACCTTTCAAGCTACTTCCCCAACCAAGCTCAATTAAAAGCTGTCAGCTTCTTGATCCAAAATTATATTCCATTTATAGGAACTGGAATGCTCGAAACAAAATGTTCCCATTTAATGACACTTATGTTGAAGAAACCATCCAAAGCATGCTTCGCCAATTTATCCAAATAAAGAAAACACGATGCAGGAACTTTAGTATTTAGTCCAAGGTGTCACAGATGTTTCAGATTTCTTCAAACCATGCATTCAACATGTAGTACCACAGACCTAAAAAGGCCCAGAAAGCCTACCAGTTGTAGTCCCACAAATGCAAAGTGCAAGGTATGTACTAGACAAAAACTAATTTTGTCTTATGTGAGTTAATATTCCACGAGCAAGGTATGGATGCCAATATTTTTCGTTTCCAAGTTTTGAAAGATAAGCTTCATCTCAATGCATACTTCTCAGTTTTAATGAGGATTGCGAACAATATCCCCCAATTTTATGACTGTCCACATAAGATTTAAACTAGATCTATCCAGCAACTACCTCTGTCTAAGTTGCAGTTACCGGTAGAAGTATTGCTTGTATCATTACGAAGCTACTAATGATTATAAAATGATGTCCAATACTGGTAAAACGCCCATATACGAACGCATGGGAGACCTTCTGATTACGAACTAATTAGATTCACCATATCCAGATGTTCTCCCACACTAATAAATAAATAAAATAATCCCCCAAGTGCATTGACTGCACAGCTCGCTAGTTACTAGCACCAAGCCTAAATAAAAACCTCAGTCCTCGACATTTCCACATTTTCTTTTACCTATAGCTAACTAACACCAAAAAGAAACTTATACATAATTGGTACCCTTTGTCTTTTTACGAATTTCTAGGATAGGATTAAACTCTGAGAACTGAATTCAAATAGTAATTGCAGAACTAAGTACTGTTTCATAAGTCAAAGTAGTCTTAAAACAACCAGTAAAGTCAGTGCTTACGCGTTCAAATACGAGAATATGAATTCGTAAAAGGAAACAGAAATCATGAAACCTGACCTTGACTCTGGAGAGGACAAGCGTAGCGTGCTGCTCTTGCCAATCAGACAAATCCTTCCTGACGTTCCCAGAAGCTGCCGCAGCTCCATGACCACAATCAGCTCCATGTTCATCTGTTCAGTTACATACAATCTTCAATCTTCTTGGCATATCTGAGGACAGTACACATCATGACTTATCCTATACTCTCTCTGTTGCATTGGATTTTTCCCAGTTGATCCTTGCCAATTCCTACATAGATTTAGTACATGTACATGTCGACTTCACTCGTTGTTTTATCACTAGCTTGACTTGCTAACAATACTTATTTCATCTGTGGTCGCTATTTGAGTTCAATATCTTTCTTAGAAACTCGCAATAAATCAAAAAGAAAAATCCAATTGAGCGGAGGGAGTAAAATGAGAGAAGGATACCCGGGAGAGGGAAGTTTTGGAAAGTGTCGAGATTGAAGGAGTCGATGAGATTAATTAATTGGTCGGTGATTCCGTACAATTCTTCCTCGGCTGCTTGATTTGCTTCCTTCTTGTTATTGTCCTGGGCGTGGGTGGACATGGCTGGGGAGCTTGAAAGACTGCGTCGAAACCATGAATACACCTTCATATCCCTCCCTCTTCGATTGGGTCCGGTACCGGACTTTGGCTCCTCTGTCGTCCGGCGAGAATGGCAGAGCGCAGGGTAAATTCGGGTCAGGATTAGGCTGTACCTCTTTACGAACTTTTTTTCATTAACTAACGTAAAACATCGTAACCGGTCATGGTTCACTAATTCTACTGGTTCTGCCAGTTTTACGATAATTAAAATTATAAAAAAAAAAATTTACTTGATTCAATACTTGATACAGTACAAATTTCAAGTTTAATGCTAATGGTAAAATTTCTTAAATATTTAATTTTTTTTAAAGCCCAAATTTTCTAAAAAAGGTAAAACGAGGTATGCTAAGTCAAAATAAGAGAATAGTATTATTATTTGTTTTGTAATTTGTCAATTGGTCAAGAAGCATAAAAGTGGTCTATACGTAATTCAATGTAAACAACCTTGGTTAAATCCTCAATGCCGCCAATTGGGTCAACTTTAGTAAGTTTAATGAACACGTGTTAACTTGGTCCATTTAGCCGGTATTACTCAAAGAAAAGATAACCTATTTGATTCTTGCCACATCATCCGATACAACTACAAACTTGGTCCTAATCAACAACCGAACCCTTGAAACTACCGGATCACGGTTTACTCTCGGTCACAGTTTAACCACTCCGACGGATTGGATTATTTCTAATTACTTTATGTGAGATTTTCTGTTTTGACCATTGATATGTTAGATAACACCCAACAATATTTGCCTAATTTCACTCTTTTCATGCATCACATCAGTCCTTCCATCCAACCATTCCAAATGGTTGGACGGATAAGAGTAGTACAAAGTATATTTCAAAATATCAAACCACACTCCTTTATTTATCTCTTGGCTTTATTCATCAATGCACAGGTTAACTTTTGTGTGTGTGTGAGAGAGAGAGAGAGTTTTGATTACGAGGAAAATATCACTAGACTTTAGGGACAAATTACAATCAAATGTACAATTTTCGTAAGTTGAAGATCAATATCTAAGATGTGTAAAAATTATATCAAATTCGCCAACGTCAGGGTTCCATAACCCTACTTAACAATTGTGCCTGACTAGAGCAAATTATTTATGAACAATTTTTTCTAAATCAATGAATGGTAATTCTAAATCCATGGGTTCATCTAATCACTGAGAATCTTAAAGCGTCTGCAAATGAAGCACATGGCTTTGTTATTGCTTTAAGATTCTCATAATCCGAATTGCCAAATAAGCTCGAATGAAAAATTCCTCGAGTTTAGAATAAATTACGGTCAAAGAGTGCGTTTTGCCAAAGCGAACACCCATATTTAAAATGTAAAAAAAAATTGCATTAGATTTTTCAATATTAGGGTATCGCTATTAACTTTCAAAGATTGGACCGGAGGTGGCCGCACCATTTAATCCATTTTCCAAGCCTAGTGACAGTGGACTGCACCGGAATAGCCTGGGCCAAACTAACAAGGTTAAGGTTTATTGTATAGCCCTAAGCCGAACTAGCCTCTGTGGACCAGAAAAAGACTTGAAACTTGAAAGTTGTCCAAAGTTGAAAAAGAATCTCTAACCTAGAGCCCGGCCCATTATTACACAAGAAGGTGTGGTACTTGAGCTAGGCTTTTACGCTCCCAACCAAACTCTAAACTCTAAACTCTAAACATACTGGAGTATTTTTTTAACGTGGTTATAGGTAAATAGTTACAACTCCTTGTATAGTAGTGATAATTAATAATCGATAAATATTTACAGTAACTGTTTTGCTAATACTTTCAGCTGTAGTTTTTATTTTGTAATGTCACTAAATAAAAGCAATTAAAAACATTTAACAATAATTATTTTCACTATATGGAGGGTTGTAGCTATATTCTTATCCGGATAGCAGCCAATTTATTTTCATAAATTATTACACTTATTGTTTAAAAAAAGCCTAAACTAAGAAGATAAAAGGGGGGAAAAATCCTTTCGGAAAGACTTGTAATTTTGTAACACAAACTCAAGCCACCTCTGACGGGAAAAAGAAAGAAGAGGAAAAATCATAACAACTCAGTCACGTGTGCGGACATCATTAAGACCATGTTTGATGCACGAGTAACTTTTGCTACTCGGTAGTATGCACAGTATGGTAACACAGTGTCATTGTCTTGAAGGTAATTTCTCATTTCAGAAAAACAGACGCCCTTCGTAAAAAAAAACATGCGATGGGTTTATGGAAAACATAATTGTGTTGACATACAGAGCAAAGCTATTGAGCGGCTTGTTTGAAAGCTTGACAAGACGTGACCCAAAAAAAATGCCCAAAACATGGGGTTGTAAAAACATAGGATGCCTTTACATTCGAGCACCGGATAAGCCTTGGCGTGCATTATGGTTTGATTGAGGCCGTCCTCTTGATGCATGCCTGAGTGAGAAGAAGTAAGAGCCACAAGCAAGTGGATGTAGCAGCCCTCGACAGCCAATTATTTTGCGCATTCACCATCAATTCCTATGTCCACTTTGCCTGCCTTTCATGATTGAGCTGTCCAAACAGTTTTGTGTAGCAACTCTGTTCCTCTGTTTTTTTTTTCCTTCTTCTTCAATTTCAGACAACTGAGGATAGTTTTTAATGCCTTGAAAACAAATCAAATAGAGCATACTCCAAATTGAAGCAAACAAATACAGTAAGATATGTATTCATTTGGCATTTATTAATGGAAGTGGATATCATTTGATCAACACAGCCTCCATGGAGGTTTTTATGCTTGGTGAACAAGTTAGTGAACTATTTCTAAGCAAAGCCCCTAGGCAGCTTCCTTCAACCTCCTTTCGGAATCATGAGAAGGAGTATCTTAACTAACAAGGAGTTGGTTCAGCAATTTTCAGGATCTCGATTCAGGCATATCATCTGGGTTCGAATCTCCTAACCGTCGCTTTTTTTGTGGAGGCAAACATACGTCATTTCCCTGCATGTGCTGAACACGCGAGTTTTCCGTGCGTTTCGATTCTGATATAGGTGGGGGAGTCGGGGGCTAGATGTATGTGGTGGCCTTATAGATTTTCGAGACACAATACTCCATACCGGTTAGATCAGAACCTTACTTTCTCTCCATTTTTTTGAGCAAAAAAAGGCGTATCATAAATTCTACGCTATATTTAAAGTCACACTAGCTGCTAAAAGTGCTATCAAAAGTGTCACTGTCGCGACTTCATGACCATTTGGTGCACAGAACTTGGTAACAAATCGGTCAAAAGGCTTAAATTGAGCCGAAGTTAGGGTTCTGAATCTTGAAGCAAGAGATGGAGTGAATAAGAAGAGCACTCATTGCCCAAAGACTTTGACTTGGGGGGAGCTCAAGGGATTATTTTTGTTCGCATGTGGATGAAAGGAACAGTGGGGAGTGGTGGTGGTGGTGGTGGAGGAAGAGATGATATCAAATGTTATCATTTTGAAGGGCTTGATGATAATGCGTGGGGCACACGGACCCCACGGCAAAGTATGATCCGACATGACCCACCTCCGGTGGGTGGGCAATCATTTTAAAGTATCAAAAGTTGCCACCGTCACTGTTTTCTCCCTTTTGATATCTCCCTTGTTTGGTTCCTCCCGTCCCGTGCAAGACGTTATGTACACTTTAATGGCCTAATTTTAATTTTTTTTATGAGAAATTGGATACCTAAAGTAACTTTAATGGCCAAAGACTTTGGGGTTTTATCGGCCCCTTTTGACTTTCACTTGCTTCCGTTTACGACTGATTATATACTTTACTTCCGTGGTGTCTTTTGTAGGTGTAACGGCTGATATTTTGTCAAGTGTCATTTTTGCAAGATTCAGCTCGTGCAGGATAATCTCGGTCGTTTGAATTTGCTTTTTAAACTCTTTTTGGGATTGATTGCTATGACATGTGATGATGGACTCGTGGTTGCCACCATCGATTGTGATTTTGTTCATCGATCTCCTTTTAGCACCAAACAGATGATCACCTATCTGATAGAATTTGAAGGTCTAATAACAGGAATTAAATTTTAAATGAATATAAAAATAAACCCATTAACGAGGAGAGCCTATGAAGGCATAGGTGCACTCATAACAAGCTTGGAAATGTTCTAGTGCACGTTCAAGAGCCTATGAAGGCATAGTGCAGCATTTCCGTTTCATGACTAAGGTTCAAGCATGTCTACGATTAACCCTCTTAAATACTAATAGAGTGTGGAAACAGTCAAAAGGTCTTAAAATAGCTTCATTCTTAGCTTATTCGCACTTATGATAACTGCACGTAAAGAAAACGACATGAAAACAACACTTTCTCAAAGAATCTTAATCCAAGCCAAATAGTTGGTTATGTGGTAAAGCGATATACAAACACAAGCACATGGCCGTGTAATACAGATGTTCGCAGCAGCTATTTTAGCAAAATATATTCTTCATTCTTTTGAAAAGAAAGGTAACTAGTACTTGCGTCACGTACACAGACACCGAAAGGAGGAGAAAAATACGCTCTCCTTGTATTGATTTTTCAAGTAACAAAACTTTTTTTAAGATAAATAGTAGAGGTGGACATTCTAATATGCCAAAATAGTAGCTTGCAATCATTAGTTATTAGGGACAAAGTGAAAAATATGTCAAGACCGATAGCCACCTTTCTTCCCGCTTTTTTTATTCCCCTCTTCTTTATTCCCCCTTTATTGAAAATTTCTCGACTTTTCTGAAAAAACCAAATTACGAACTCTTCCCTTTCTTTGCGCCCCTTTACCTGCTTAGATTTAGCAAAATAGTGTTTCATCAATCACTGGCCACTGCAGAGCGAATCCAGGTGAAAATGTATACATGTGTGTGTGTGTGTGTGTGTGGGACTATAGAAAGCTGAAGGCATTAGGCATGTCCCACTAAAGAGGGCCATTGCTTTGGACAGTTGCAGTCCTGCGATTTGAACACCCACCTATTTGACAAAAATGGGCACAGAACTCCTACCAACACAAACATCCCCAACTGGGTCTTTGTCCCCCTCCCCTGCTAGCTTCCTTAACCCCACACTCTTTATTTTCTGCGTCTGAAAATTCTCTGCTTGACTGTGTCCATGGACAAGCAGCACCACCAGCAGCTGCCTCTGGCAAGGTCTTCGCGGCAGCGGTGCAGCGAATGGTTTGTCTTCACACCCGCTGTGTTGCTCTGCTCTTAGTCAGTCCCATTTGGAAATGTTCTAGTTGTTTCTTTTGTGGCCTTTTGATAAAAAAAAAATTCTTATCATGGAGTACTTAAATGCTTCTTGTGTCCCAGTTTTGTTGGGTATACACTTATACTGTGTGTTACACTGGTCGTTTTGGTTTGCAAATATATACTTGAGTTCTGTACTTTGTCTTGGACTCATTTCTAAATGTGCAGAGGGGTGCTGACTGCTTGGGCTTCTTGTTGGTTTTTACGTGTTCATTATTCTGTTCTTTGGTTTATGTGGAGAAAATGATGCAAGTTGTTCATAGGAGTCATCATGTGCCTCGATGCACGTAAGTGTGAAATGCAGGGGAACTTTGGAAGGTTGGACGATTTGGTCAGGAACCTACAGTCTTAACATCCTTCTTTAGATTGAACTTGAAATAGTGCAATTCCAATGTCATTGTAGGCACTTGTGCCAGTGTTAGCTGCAAGCCTGAAACTGATGGTTAGAAAATCTTATAAATGGACCGAACACGTTAATCAAATGATAGATAACCAAGTGGAAGACTTAAATTTCCGGTCCTGAGTAATCGAGCAGCTGTTATGATCTTGCTCCAGTTAGATACTGCATTCTGCAGCTTCACTGAGAAAGCAATTTGCATGTAAGCTAAAAGGCTCTTTTAATGGAAATTTAACTACATCGAGGACGGAGCTTCCAGCCTCTGTCATGGCCTTCACGTTCAATCAATGCAGCTGAAATCAACTGTAAATAGCACTATCTTTACTGTTATAATTTCAAATAGGTTATCATGATTAGGATAAATAAGGAAATAAAGGGCACAGATCAGTTGTTAGTATTTCAGTGGTAAATGATCTTAGAAACTTACGTGAGATGGACTCGTTTTCAGCTTATGCTCCTCATCACACCTAGTGATTACCAAGGCCAATATCAGCAATATATGTTTAAACGTTGGATTTTATATGTAACTTTTAAATTATTCTGTGTCAATTCGTAGCGAATGCATTTTTTTGTATGATACTAATATGTTGTTGTTGATGTGTTGCAGGATATTCCGGGATGTCCCAAGTGACATAACAATAGAAGTGAATGGCGGTGCATTTGCATTGCATAAGGTAAATTTCTGCCTCCGCTGTCATGATCGATTCCTGTGTGGTGGACGAGACTTATCATCTGAGATGGTTTTAAATGTCCTCTTGAAATTAAATGGATCTTGAAGTTTTACCTATTACTTGAAATACAAACGCGAAAAAATATAAACGTAATTTGTCAAAACGAGGGGGGGTGGGGGGGAAGGTGTGTTTGTTTTTGCCTATGAGTGAGACTACGATCAATGGTTTTGACATTATCTTAATTGGTATATTCAGTTCCCTCTCGTCTCTCGTAGTGGACGAATCCGAAAGTTGGTAGCAGAACACAGGGATTCTGCTATATCAAGGATAGAGCTTCTTAGCCTACCAGGAGGTGCTGAGTCATTTGAGCTGGCAGCCAAATTCTGCTACGGTATCAATTTTGAGATCACCTCTGCAAATGTTGCTCAGCTATGTTGCGTCTCTGATTACCTCGAAATGACTGAGGAGTTCTCAAATAATAATCTCGGGTCTCGTGCGGAAGAATATATTGATAGCGTTGTCTGCAAGAACCTTGAAATGTGTGTTGAAGTCCTGCAACAATGTGAAAACCTGCTTCCTCTTGCCGATGAGCTGAGAATTGTTTCCAGATGCATTGATGCCATAGCCTCAAAAGCCTGTGTAGAGCAAATTGCTTCAAGCTTCTCGCGCTTGGAGTATAGTAGCTCAGGAAGACTTCACATGAACAGGCAGGCCAAATGTGAAGGGGACTGGTGGATAGAAGATCTGTCTATTATTCGGATCGATTTGTACCAGAGAGTCATCACGGCAATGAAATGTCGTGGTGTACGGCCCGAGAGTATAGGAGCATCACTTATGAACTATGCAGAGAAGGAACTGACCAAGAAATCTAGTTTATGGAATCCATCTAACCAGCCAAAAGGTGACTTGGTTGCTGGTTCAAGTGGACATGAAAGACTTGTGGTTGAGACAATTGTTAGCCTTCTTCCTGTTGAAAAACTTGCTGTTCCCATCAGCTTTCTTTTTGGATTGCTGCGAAGTGCAGTGATGCTAGATTGCACGGTTGCTTGTAGGCTTGATCTTGAGAGGCGAATTGGGTCCCAGTTAGACATAGCCACTCTGGATGATCTTTTAATCCCCTCTTTCCGCCATGCTGGTGATACATTATTTGATGTTGACACAGTTCATAGAATCCTGGTTAACTTTTCTCAGCAGGATGATAGTGAAGATGATATGGATGACGCCTCGCTCTTTGAATCTGATAGTCCTGATTCGCCCTCACAAACTGCATTGTTTAAAGTTTCAAAATTAGTGGACAACTACCTTGCCGAAATTGCACCTGATGCAAACCTCAAGCTCACCAAGTTTATAGCCATTGCAGAAGCTTTACCTGCACATGCTCGCACAGTTCACGATGGGCTTTATCGAGCAGTTGACGTCTATCTCAAAGTATGATGCCACTATCCTTTATAGTTTATCGATGCATTTCTTGTTTCTATTTTGCACACACAATGTGGAGGATGGATTAGCGCGAAAAAAGTGAGTTAAGAAAGATTTGCTTTATTTTATGTTTCTGGGACTTTTGCGGTTGTCAGTATACTGGGCGCACTTCTCACATTTATTGGTAAAGCTAGTATCTTATGGACACGATCAGAATAAAGCATCCAATATACTAGGAATTTTGTAGCAAGAGAGGAACTCAACCAGTATTGGATATATGAGCCGTGTCACTGAAACATTACTATCTTTTTTTGTGTAATTATATTGTAATGCAAATTGCAGGCTCATCAGGGTTTATCAGATCCAGACAGGAAGAAACTCTGCAAACTGATCGAGTTTCAAAAGCTCTCACAAGAAGCTGGTGCACACGCTGCACAAAATGAACGCCTTCCTCTACAATCAATGGTCCAAGTGCTTTATTTTGAGCAGTTGCGGCTTAGAAATGCCTTGTCCTGTTCATACCCTGAATCTGAGCATAAGCCAATGCACCAATCTTGGCGGATCAGTAGTGGGGCTCTTAGTGCTGCAATGTCTCCACGAGATAACTATGCATCTCTGAGGCGAGAAAACCGGGAGCTGAAGCTTGAGCTAGCGCGGTTGCGGATGAGACTAAATGATCTAGAGAAGGAACATGTTTGTATGAAGAGGGATATGGAAAAGTCCAATTCCCGCAAATTTATGAGCTCATTTTCGAAGAAAATTGGCAAACTGAACTTCTTTGGACATAGTTCCTCTAGAGGATCGACTTCTCCCTCAAAGCATTCCCAAGGAACGGAATCTAAGGCAACTGAGAGAGCTTAAAGCATGCTATTTAGGTTTCTCGATCAGTGCTTGGTTCATCTGACTGCTGCAGCCGATTAGCTACAGAGCACGCTCAATTTTCTCCTTACCAATTTCTTATAGTATGTTTTTTTGTTTTCCTCCACCATGTACATGAATTGTGGAGCTTTCCTTTAGCTACATAAAGGAATTCCTTGTTCAGAGGGATGATTTTCAGTGAGTGTATGTATAGTGTGTAGAAGATTGTTTAATGCAAACATATGAGAATCTTCATTTATAGGAATGCACAACTCAAGAAAACAGGAGATACTGACTCTCTAACCTGTCCTACTATTGGCGAAAGATTCTGTTTTTCATCTCTCTTGGGGTCTGCAATTGTATCAGTACAAGTGACAAAGTTTTCATTGTGTTTACAAACACTTATATGACTTCCCATGTCTTCTGAAGTTATTTACAGATATTGCAAACATCTGAGATCTAATTAGCAAGACCCCTTATCTTTTCCAGACAGGAAGAAACTCTGCAAACTGATCGAGTTTCAAAAGCTCTCACAAGAAGCTGGTGCACACGCTGCACAAAATGAACGCCTTCCTCTACAATCAATGGTCCAAGTGCTTTATTTTGAGCAGTTGCGGCTTAGAAATGCCTTGTCCTGTTCATACCCTGAATCTGAGCATAAGCCAATGCACCAATCTTGGCGGATCAGTAGTGGGGCTCTTAGTGCTGCAATGTCTCCACGAGATAACTATGCATCTCTGAGGCGAGAAAACCGGGAGCTGAAGCTTGAGCTAGCGCGGTTGCGGATGAGACTAAATGATCTAGAGAAGGAACATGTTTGTATGAAGAGGGATATGGAAAAGTCCAATTCCCGCAAATTTATGAGCTCATTTTCGAAGAAAATTGGCAAACTGAACTTCTTTGGACATAGTTCCTCTAGAGGATCGACTTCTCCCTCAAAGCATTCCCAAGGAACGGAATCTAAGGCAACTGAGAGAGCTTAAAGCATGCTATTTAGGTTTCTCGATCAGTGCTTGGTTCATCTGACTGCTGCAGCCGATTAGCTACAGAGCACGCTCAATTTTCTCCTTACCAATTTCTTATAGTATGTTTTTTTGTTTTCCTCCACCATGTACATGAATTGTGGAGCTTTCCTTTAGCTACATAAAGGAATTCCTTGTTCAGAGGGATGATTTTCAGTGAGTGTATGTATAGTGTGTAGAAGATTGTTTAATGCAAACATATGAGAATCTTCATTTATAGGAATGCACAACTCAAGAAAACAGGAGATACTGACTCTCTAACCTGTCCTACTATTGGCGAAAGATTCTGTTTTTCATCTCTCTTGGGGTCTGCAATTGTATCTGTACAAGTGACAAAGTTTTCATTGTGTTTACAAACACTTATATGACTTCCCGTGTCTTCTGAAGTTATTTACAGATATTGCAAACATCTGAGATCTAATTAGCAAGACCCCTTATCTTTTCGTCTGTCAGATTTGTCTGAGGAAAAGTTTTATGATGGCAATTTTTACCGCTTGATGTCCATTGCATTCCCCGCTTAGTTTCATGTTCTTTCGATTGTTTCAATTATGTACAGATACGATTGATTTACTATACCACAGTCCACTCATTGCTGACTCCAAATTAGTCCAAATGCCAAGGCAATACTAAATTACCATATATCCTGCCATGTCCATACCACAGTTGAAATACGCTGCTTACTATGGATGGCATGAGTAAAATCTAAAACTAAATGGGTAGTTAACCTGCTATATACAGTTTATCCTTCGAGCAAAAGTTGTATCATAACTTTTTCTGTTTAATGCATAAAGCATATAAGAACTATATATCCAGGTAGAACTTAGAAAAAGTAACTTACATTATCTTAACATTTCAAAACTTGGAGAAAACTACTATGATCGCCATCTCGGAAGTAGGTCATCATCGAAGTATTGATAGGTGAGCTAAGCCAACCCATAAAATATTTATGCAAGGGTTTTGCCCCCTTTTTTTCCGTTTTCGTCAACAAACCTACCTATAAAAAAGTAATATCGCTCTCGAACTTGGGGTGGGAAGTGAGCCACCACAACTTGGTGGCCTGGTTTAGCTCAGAGCTTGTTGGATCGAGCATAATGCCCTTTGCACAGAAGTACAAAACTTTGGGCAGATACTGACCTTGACAATCAGATATCTAGCTTAAGGCGCAGCAAGTTGAAAATGGCATGTCTAGAACAGACATCCCTAAGAGGCACCACGGTCATATCTAGAGGCTAAGCAACCAAGAAGGCAACAGCGTAAAGGATGTATACATTTCCACTTTGCCAACACTCTAGGAAGCCCATCCTTTCTGCTAGAGACTTGGTGATTCTATTTGATCAGTCGTTGTTATTGGCAAGGCAAAAGTTACCCTTAGATCACGTGACTTCCGAACATTATCCTGCTTCCTGAGGCAAGATCTTAATACTGCTTGTTCACTAGTTTTGGTCTGATGATTGCCGCTTTTAGTTTCAGAAGATGCTGAACAAATGTTCCTTTCATTACCATGATCCGCAGGCCATGACTTGACATGTGATGCTTCAGCAGGACTTTCATCAGAGTCTTCTTCCTGAGGACTTGCTTCATAGAGGGACAAATTCTGAATTTGGCTTTCAAGGCATCTTTCATGGTGTTGGTGCTTGGGTGTCCTCCCAGCCCTTGACTTGCAATGTGAATCATGTATAGAACCGCGATGATGGTCAAGGCTCTTCGGAGGCTGGTTTCCTTCTGTAGAAGGTTGATTTCGCTGGCGCCTGGCCTTTAAAAGTTTATAGATTGTGTGGTTTGGGACAATGTAGAACACTTCACCAGGAACCAAAACTGATTCAGGTCGTACCACGATCCAAGGAAACTTAAACACGTCAGGCCGCGCAATAGAGTGCCTCGGATTCTTCCTCAGGACTTCAGCAGCCTTGACGGGCTGCATGTGGATCTCCACATACCTACCTGGGTGCACCAACTTTAGCACATCTTTTTCACTTGTTGAAGTTCCCATTCTTTAGTTTCAAAATCCTAGCAGTTACATATAGAGAAAAATCAAGGGGAGAGGACATGAAGCCGCCCTTTCCCCACTCCTTATAATGTCTCTTCTTCATGCAATGACAAGGTCTTGGCGGGGATTCCCATGGTAGCTTCTTTAGAATCATGTGTGTCGTTTCCTAAGAAGGTGTTCTGATTGGATACTCTGGCTTAGATATGAGATGAGTGTGGATTCTGAGAAGATCATTGTCTTCTTTTGGTGTTACACCTGGACATGCTTAAGACCTGATTTATTCTAGGAGGAAGCCTCGAGCTCTTGTTCTCATCCTTTTGGTGTTTCTACATCAAATACTAGCTTCACTGATGATTTCAATCTAGTCTACTCATAAAGCCGAAGAAAACAAGGGACACTGAAGTCAATTTAATTTCCTCGTTCAAAACATTTTTGCGATAAGAAGTCAAAAGGAACAAGCGCCGCGCCGCATTCAAGTCTAATAACCTCTGATGGGCGTGGATAGCCAGTTTGAACGACAAAAAAAGGAACAAGTGATTGCAATCAAGACTACTGTGATAATTGATAAGCTCCTCTTCTGCATTATCTTAACACTGAACTAGCTGTAATGGTGGCCTAGAAAACAACCACCATCGGCAATGTGGAAAATGCGGTGCATGCACACGTATATCTGCCTTGTACATATCTTCTATCCTGGATCATGATTGAAAGTTCGAACAACTTTCTTCTTTTGAACTAAATGCCAAATTATTGGATGAAAAATCAATGGGAATGCTTGATTCGTTGCACTAATTTGGTCTTATATCAGCTCAAGTTTCATATTTTAAGATCCGTCTGCCGCATGGTCAACTATAAGAACAAGAATCATCTGCCATCTGAATAACACCAAACAACTACATTGACACTGGAGTGAACCTTGTTATTTTCAGTAGAGAATCGACAGAAGTTGAAGATTCACATTCAGGCCATGGAACTTCTATTATTGAAAGAAATGTAGTGTCAACCCAGCATTTTTTATGCAAGACAAGTTAGAATTTCCAGTAAACTGGAGCTCGCGCCATAGCGACAGATATAGGAGGCGCGTAAGTATCCAGTATTTCCTTCTTACAGTTTCGAGGCATAAGATTTATCCCAAGGCTACTTGAGATCGAGCAAAGAAATCTCAAAGGTAACGGATAGAAACATTAAGAGAAACGAAAACAGAAATACCCAGCATTGCTCCAGCTTAGACAATCTAATCCATACGCTGATCTTTAATTTGAAGTTATTCATATACGTTGTCTTGGAGTTCACCATTGCGCCAGGATAAACAAAGACAATATTAAGTCGCCATCCAAGAAAAAGAAATGAGAAAGCAACATTTAAATGCCAAGTCATGTGGATCTAATTTTGGGTTCCTCGAACTGCCAACTGGCAGGGGGATTGTGGACACTTGGCAAAGGGCAGTTGGGACTTGGGAGTTGACCCTTTGACTAGTCAACATGAATGAACTATTGGACAAACAAGACAGCAGAAGCTCCGTCACTCCAGAGATCTCAGCCTCATGGAGGTGACATTCATAGCCCAATACAAGATCATTTCTAGCATGCCCAGCCTGCATATACAACCCTTGGTTCAATTTAGAAACAAAAATAACAAGAACAAGAAGCTTGGTGTGCATAAAAGAAACATCAAACAAGAGAAGAGAAAACCTAAGACTATTTCTCAAGGTCTAGTCCAAAAATGGCAGATCCCCATAACGCACTTGAATGATGAAGATAGGCAATCTCAAGTCTCAGAAAGCAGGCAGAAAAGAATACAAGCACATACTCATTACTAGATCTAAGTCAAGCCTCCCACTACTTAAATGTAACAGTTCCAATGTAGAGCAACAAATAGCTGGGGTTTTGACTGCCAACATAAACTTATTACTAAGGTGTTCAAATTCCCCGATACACTCAATTCTTAGGCTGATTTGGTATAGAAACGGATGCCAACAGCAACACCTAAGATTGCCAGGGGAACTAAGAACTGTAGAAGCTTGATGATGAACTCTGATGTCTTGTCCTGGTTGTAGTGAGGCTGCTTGGGAGGAGTGTAAGTGGTCTTGGAGGGGATGGTTGCTGTGTCAATTTCGCCCACAAAGAATTCGTCCATCATTGCTCTTGCACTGCTACTATGGCCGACATCCTCAAAATCATCAGTTGCGTCCTTTCCTGCACGACACACCATTAGGAGCATTGGACCGAAATCTAGATACACATATAAGTTGGCTTCAATTCGTTCCCAGGACATCAGCTTCTTCAACAGTCAAGAGTCCAAAGTTAAGACTTGAAAACTTAAAGCAAACTTCCATGTGCAAGAAGATAAACATATCGTTACACTTGAAACAGAAACATCAACGTCTAATTAATCCTACAACATAATGTACCTGTGGCTGACAACAAAACCTCATCACCACCAGGATGATCATCCAAGAACTTTGTCACGTCATATACCTGTTCCAACACAATAGAATTTAAACGGGTATAGAACTTTAGGAAATTAGCGAGAAATCATAAGCCATTCTCCCATAAGGCTAGCAGCTGCTCTATTAAACAGTAAACACTAAACAAAAGACATGGAGCTAAAACAAAAACATTAGGAGCCTCCAAATACTGCATTCTGGGTCAGCCTCCATCACAAAATTTTAGACATTCCAAAAAGGCCATCCAAACAAAGGGTACGCACGGTTGCTTTGATCATAGCTTTAATTTAAAATTCACAGCTTTAACTTCATAACTGCATTCTAGTAGTGATATTGTTTTTGACTTCTTTGTAGAAAATGTACGATCTTTTTTCAGTTTCACTATTCAATTCAGGCAATCAGAACCTTGCAAACAAGATATTTGAATCCTATATTTGCATCGTTTGAAATGAAAAGTGCTCTGTCATTATTACATTGTTCTTTTTTGACTGGCTCTATGATTCAACTTTACAGGTCGCATAAGCAGAATCGATAACCTATTGCATAACATAATTAAGAAAGCTTGAGGATCAGGCATAATTAAATATTGATAGAAATCACAACTATTTTCCAGCTATATAGACCTCCCACCAGGACCTCTAACCAAAATCTCCCCTTCCATTCACGAAAATGATAAGGTATTAGCTTCCAAAAGTTTTTGTTCAAGTGGGTAGAAGGCAAAAGTTGGTAGACAACAATATTTTTGATATATAAACGGGGTGGGGCATTGTTAATGAAGCATGCTTATTAGCAATCACTTCACATCAGTAAGATGTAATAAACGGGTATAATTTTTTGCTACAAACCTTGTATATTGAACTAGCATCTGAAACCTATAATCTTAACTGAGTATTCCTCCACGGATTTTCTCATACTTGATTGTTAACTGTAAAAGTCATCCCCATAAGTCTCTACTTGCCTACTCCAGAGATCAAAATTCCGGATTGTTCCATTGGAAGTTTATAATTATGACATTTGGCAAATCTATATACAGGGGGCGGCGCTGCGTGTGGGTATGGGAGGGGGGGTGGAGATCTTTCATTCCTTAAAATATTTTGAGCAGTATTTCCAGAGAACAAGAAGGGGCCTTATAGACAATAAAGTTTAGTTGGGATTTCCATCTGAATGAGTACGAAGGATACTACTTCAAAACAAGACTGTAATGCACCGGGAATCTCCCACAAGATAAACAATATACACTCCAAGAATACTGGAGGACCCAAAATCGTCCTCCCCCTCCGCAAAGTTGAATCTTTTCATTCACTATTACAATCAATGAGGATCCAATTGTATGGTCCTAATTGTATTTCAGATCAAGCATTCATACTCAAAATTCCAAAGATTGTGAAATAGAAAAATCCCCATGTAACTATTTTCAAATAAGAAGAAAGAGGTACCATGCGACAATACAAAAGTTACACCAAAAAGCAAGCTGTAAAGTCCTACACAAAATATGTACGAAGAAGGCAAGATTTAATAAAAGCATCCAACATAAAGGCATTGATAAAACAGAATCGAGAAATCGGAATAACATTCGGAAATAGAACTCCGCCGTCCGTTGCATTGCATTTTTTTCTTTATGAATTTTCACAAATTTCTTTGATAAACTGAGTACATGTGAACGTTGACTGGCCTGACTGGCCTGACTGACCTAATTACGCCACGATTGTTATTTGACTTCAATTCATTACTCTCACCTACCAAGATCATATTTTACGATTTACAAAAAGTCAAAGAGCAAAATCTAGTGGAGATTAGATTTTGCTAGATTTCCACTCAATTCTCATCTCCACCATATTTTGGCAAAGGCTCAAGGTCCTGAGTTCGAATCTCCTTACGGACGGACGGCCCATATAAATTGCAACTCCGATTTTTCAAAAAAAACAAAACAAAAAATCTAGCGGAGAGGTTTACTGCACTATCCATGCACATTGATTGGTTTCTGCAAAATTACATCACACGAGACCCAAAGGGTGACATCTAGCGTGACGGGCAAGTGTAACGTAGATCACACAAATCGAGGAGAGTGAGTATCAGGGATGAAATTGTACCTTCCCACTGATGACAAGCCAACAATCCTTGGAGTCGCTGTGCTCCGACACCTCGGCCAACGTATAAACCTTGCCGTCGGCTCCCATTTACGTACGGAGAGAGAGAGAGAGAGAGAGAGAGGAAGAGATGGGAGTAAAAGAGATCGGCCGGCCTAGCTTCTAGCTCCCCAAAGCCCGGTGGTCAGCTTTAGAAGAAGGCTGAGAGAGAAAAGGTTGGTGAGTGGTTAGTCAATTGGCGAATTAAGATGGGCGGATCATTTGTTGTTGTGGGTGTGGGAGTTGGTGAAAAGGTGCACATCTAGCTGGCCAATCAATGTGTGTCTGACCGACCCTCTTTTGTGGGTTAACTCAACAACAATATTTATCACTTGGACCAAACTCTCTTTTATGCATTTTATAGATCTCATGTCCCATCATGAAAGGCTTTTATTTCTTTCTGGTAATGGTAGGAAAACTTCTTGTCACTTGTGACACTAGTAAAACCATGCTAGCTAGTAGAACAGAGGCTAATAGAATTTTTAAAAATTAATAAAAAATTTAAATTAAATATAATTTTGTATCTCACTCAAACTAAAGAATAACTTAGTCAATACGCTGACTTAAGCAATTATAAAAGCAATAAGTAAAGAGATTGAGTTAGAGATACTGATAATTATGTTTAGGTTTGACTTGAAAGGAAAATCGTTGAAAGAGTACTAGAACCCGCCTGCAATAATATTCTTTCCGGATCAAGATCAAAACTCTTATGAACACTTTGTGATATTTTCACACCAAGTACAAGTCTTAGATCCGTAAAGCTCACAAACACTTGACAAACTCAAGCCTTGATCACACTTCTTTTATGAAGATTAGTTGTGTACACCGAAACTCTCTTGAAAGGAAATAAGTACAAATGAAACTCTAATACAATGGAGATATGATATAATTGATGACTCGAAGAATGCTAATTTTCATTCAAAGAATTTCTCACAGAGATGCTATTTTTAATAATGTAAAATCGTGAAGATAAAGAGATACAATTTTAATTTATGAGTCTTGATATTTCTCTAATGAATTGAGGCATAAAATGCGATTTTTCGTGGTATATGATGAAGTCCCAAATCATTTTCACATAGTATATATGAAATATAGCTGTTATAAGTAGATTCAGCATTATTTTTTGAAAAACAACCCGTTATTTTGAAATCCGCCATAATGTAGTTGACTCTATTGCTAATGCAATTGATGCATTAGTGGACTGCCTCACAAAAATGACTTTCTTATTTTGGACATAACTTTCTATACAAAATTGAAACTGAGACACCGTTTATTATGTTGTTAAGATAATGAATAGTTTTATCAAAATATAAAAAAAATATTTTTAAGAAAACCTGATTAAACTTTAAAATTCACATATTTTAAGGAAACATACTTGTTTGAGAAGTTATGAGCTTACATGCGATGCATAATGTATCGTAATGTCATTTGAGGTCATAGTCATCAAACCAAGACTAATTACGTAATAAAGATGAATCACAATTGAAAGTAACTTAACTTGTTCATTATTTGTTACTCTTTGACCAATAAACTCTTTGATTTCAATCAACATCTCTAACTTCTCAAATGTGTCTTCATGAGTGTTTACGTACATACAAATAATTTATGCAAAGCATACGTTAGAACGTAATCAAGCGTGTTGTTATAACCAAAATAAGATGTAAGTATATCTTATCCAAACTATTGGACTAACACTTTATATGGTGTCTAATTAACTCAAGATTCAAGTCAAAGATATTGACAATGCATTTTGTTATCCATTAAGGATTGGATCTTGCCATGCAATTCTAGTCGTGGTTGAAATTTTTTGTCTGTTTTTACTCACTTTTGTCGTTCCCTTTATTTATACTACACGAGACTCCTTTTATTATAGGATGTAGGCAAAGTGTATGCAACTTTATTCCGACTTATCGTAGAGATACAATTTTTATGTGGTTGCAAAAGGTTGCACCTTTACGGTAAATGATTATGAACATTATGGGGGAAATATCATCACAATCTAAAGAAATTGAGGTGTATCAATGCTAAGATTACTGGAAAGAGGAAAGCAGTAAAAAATAATTAGTGGTCCAAGACCAACGATCCCGACTATAATAACTTTTTACTTCTCTTAGCCCACACATGTTGCATTAGCCCTCCTGTATTAGAGGTTCTAAAAGTTGGGACCAATGCTATGAGACCATGCAATATTTAGTAAAAAATAAACTTATAATTTGGACTAACTGGCCGGCTAAAAGAAGAAGATAAACACAACGGAGGGATGGAAAGGGGCCAATTTGGGGAATAAATCTTTAGGATGGGAGTTTGGAGCTAATTTTACATGCGAGCATGCACTTTGTGCACGTGCAGGTGGTAATTTGATGAATGAGTCCCGAGTGTAATGTGGCTGTGAGCCTGTAACCAAGGGCGGATTTTGAGTTGAGTGGGGCTAAAAATAGCATGTAAAAATTTTAGTCGCTTGTGTAATAAAATTGATATAGTATGACCACATTTGGTATAACGAGTAACGTTTAATAAAATTGAATGATTTTTTATCTTCAATTAAAAAGGATGACAGAAAGAATTGTGTGTCTGTGTGTAATAATACTAGTATCAAATCTATACCGAGATTAAAAAGTTTACTTAATTTCAAACTCTAAATGTCTTTTGGTGACACTTGTTAACAATACAACTTCAACCTTTAGTGATAAAAGGGATTGAGAGAGTTCAAAATTGAAGAAGTGAATTTATTAACTGACCAAAATATATACATGTACGTAATATAAGCAAGTTTTATTAACATATATAGGAGTAAATTATGGTCCTCTGGCCTTATAGATGATCCGTCCTGACTGTGACATCAGACTAAGGATGTGTTTGATAATACAATAAAACGCTTAAATATGGAAGGTTTTCAATGATTTCTATTTGAGTGCATTTGCTAAGGACAACCTTGTGTCACTTAAGAAAATGATTAATGCTTAAAATATAGTAGAATTCTATGGAAGGTGGGATTTGCTTCTCAATTAATTTAAGTGAGATAGTCAAATGTTTTTAAAAAGAATATTATGTAATACACTATCATTACCAATTTACCACCACCGGGACCACATCATTACCACCATCACCCAACACCATCTTCATAACATAGCCACCATGGCCACTAAAGTATCATTACAACCACAATTCCGCTGCCACCTCTACCATGCCAATGCCACCACCCATCTTCTAGCACCATGACCTCTACCTCAACCACCATCGCCCTGCTTCTACTACCACCACCACCATTTATGTCACGGCCGACGCCATTTTCATCTCCACCCCTAGCACAACTATGTTATTCGCACTCTGCCGCCAAAACTATTACAAGCACTTCGCTGCGGCAGTCACTAGTACCCGATTCTCACCACCACCATCAACACAACTACTATTCTACAATTAAAGAATACAACATAGAAACGCCATGTACAATTTACTGAATGGATAAATCTATAAAACGGGTCGGTTTCCATATGACCACTTTTAGTTTATCAAATAAATCAACTTATTTTGTAATGCTAAAGATTAAGTCAGTGCTTACATTTTCAGCACCTACTTTTTTTATCAAATAGTCCCTAAAGCCCAAAATGGAGAATTAAGGTTCCGTACGCTTACCATATTTGTTTTCTGTTTTCATTTTCATGATTTTCATATTCAGTTTGAAAATCCGTCCTGTATCATTTTCACAAAAAAAAAGCTATTTTTTCTTATATTGGGTTAAGTTTGAGTGAAAAACCTGAAAACTTTACGCTTACCATATTTGTTTTCTGTTTTCATTTTCATGATTTTCATATTCAGTTTGAAAATCCGTTCCTGTAATTTTATCATTTTTACAAAAAAAAAATTTAGCTATTTTTCTTATATTGGGTTAAGTTTGTGTGAAAAAAGCTGAAAACACCTTTTATGTGTTTTCAATTTTTTGTTACTATTTGAGTAATTTTATCCAAAACGAAAACAGAAAATGGTAAAAGTTCCAAAAAAAGAATTTTTTTATCATCAATAAAAACAGAAAATGAATATGATAAGCAGTGCTTACAAGTTTATCAAAAGTTTCATAAGAAAAAGAACTTTGAATTTTTTTGTCAAAAACATCTGGTCAACTACAATCATTGTAAAGCTAATATTAATTAATATATGATAATAATAGTCATGCATACTTGGTCAATAGATTTTATGGGAATGTTCCAAGATTGTATAAACTTTTAGGATTCCAACCTGTAAAAAATTCCGTGATTTCCTCGTGGACAGATTAAACAATACGACGACTAATGTTGATCGACATCATCTTATTATTAAGTTTTTCTTAATTATTTGCTGAATACCAGCATTGGTGACAGCAAATATATATATATTTTTTTGGCTTATATTAATCAACGCATAACTCCCTCAAGACGATGACAATGTAAATCAACGACAGGAAGTAATTTATTTGCGTTCGAAAAACAAGAAAAAGTTCGTGCGTGGGTAACAACAATTCCCAGAAGATTAAGATTTGTAGCTAACGAGAATTTCTCAAATATAATTGTTTTCTTTTTTTTTCTTTTGGTACACATTAAATAAAAGTCTACATTTAAGCTGGCCTAACTCTTCCGCCAATTTGTGCTCCCATGTGTGTTGATTTTCATTTTATCAGCACAAGGACAAGACGGTATGATTAGTTTGAGATCTTTATTGAAATTCTTTTTCCGCTTGGTAAAAGCAATTACTATTTTCTTGGCATACTCTAAGAACATTTTTCGAGGCTATATCAATATTAGAGCTTATCCCTTCGAAACATCCACTCTAAATATAATGGGTTGAACATCCAATCCAGCTGCCCCGAACTACTATTCTTCTTCTCTGTTCGGTTTGATGCAGGTGGCCATTGTTAACTTATTAGCAACAAATTGAGGAAAGAATAGAGCATATGAAGAGGATGAAATCTATAATTTGTTATAATTTATTCAAGAGCCGAGTTTTGCTATCATTTTGAAAAAAGATGATTTGGTAGACGGTGAGCGACGAGATAAGGGATCGAGTGAGCGAAGAATAGTATCAAATGTATCATAAAGTGCGTCACAACTACAAAGCGGATGTGCCAATAGCTTGACCAAAAGTATTTTTGGCATAATATCAAGAGATTAAGGGTGGATTTTTTACTTCACTAGCTCTCATTGTTTACAAAGTGCACCAAGCCACCAACCAAATTCTGTAATCTAACTGCTGGTTAAGGAAAGTTCAGCCTTTGACCAAAGAAAACACATGTTTTGACTTTTCTATATGGTTGTTCATACTTATTCATCACCACCACAACTAGTGTTTGGTTATTACCGCAATATTCAGCGACAAAATGATACGTGTATGCGAAAGTTAGGCCCGAGTATTACTCTAGGCCCATGAGAAAGTAGATTCACAGCCCATTGAGACATGGGCTAAAGTTGGGCCCAGATAGTAAAATTAAAGTCGAGCACTAAAGTATGCTTGAGCCCATTGAAAAACCATTTTGGGCCTAGATCCAAAAGAACTGGTGGTGTGCCCCCAAAAGCTTAAACCGTGTCTGAAATCATAAACCAGAGACAAACCCTAGCCGCCCCTACGTTGCAGCGACGATGGTGTCGGGATCGGGAATATGCGCGAAGCGGGTGGTGATAGACGCCCGCCACCACATGCTGGGGCGGCTGTCGTCGATCCTCGCTAAGGAGCTCCTAAACGGCCAGAAGGTCACGGTGGTCCGGTGCGAGGAGATATGCCTGTCCGGCGGCCTCGTCCGCCAGAAGATGAAGTACCTCCGCTTCCTCCGCAAGCGCATGAACACCAAGCCCTCCCACGGCCCCATCCACTTCCGCGCCCCGGCCAAAATCCTCTGGCGCACCATCCGCGGGTCCGCCTCTTTAGTCCTGCTTCCTCCATTACGTAATTTTTGCCATTTTCTAGGGTTGAAGTCGAACGCCTAAACATCGAATTGAACTCCGATTCTTACAGGTCAAATGAGTCAAACTAGGGCAAGACGAACGAGTGCCCGCACTGTTTACACGCACAAAGCTTTAGTCTAGAAATTCGAAAAGCAACAGAGACATGTCACATAGGAATAATGCTATCTTACATGGGCTAAGGGACCCGTGATTGTGCCTGTGTGTGTGTGTATGAACTGTGAACTGTCCTTCTAAGTTCGTACTTTGTGATGATACAGGATGATTCCTCATAAGACTAAGCGAGGAGCGGCTGCACTGGCGAGGTTGAAGGTGTACGAGGGAGTGCCGCCGCCGTACGACAAGATGAAGAGAATGGTGATACCTGACGCCCTTAAGTGAGTGCAAGGGTTTTTTAGCCATTTACTCAATTTGTGTTTGGAAGTGTTTAGTGCTTTTGTTTTCTGCTGCTGTTGTGACATTGATGGTTTTATGAAATTGAATGTAGGGTTTTGAGGCTTCAAGCTGGACATAAGTACTGCTTGTTGGGGCAGCTTTCATCTGAAGTTGGGTGGAATCACTATGATACGATCAAGGTATTAAACGATTTGTTTTTTATGGCCATGTTTTATGGTGTTTATGATTTACCATAATTCTGAGGAATGATGTTTCATTTGTAAGTGTTTTGTTTAGTTGGTCGGGATTCTTCGATACTGTTCTTGTGATGTTCTCCCTACATGTGTTGTTGCTCTGGAACTTTAGTATGTTATGCTTCTCCCTTTACTTGGATGATCATCTGGTTTTGTTTGCTAGAATTGATTTTCTGATCAGAAGTTGCATTAGCATCCAGCTGCTGGAACTATGTTTGTCCCAGTATGGTGACGTCAACTACCATAGTAGTCTAGACTCCTTTGCAGCTGTCTTCATGTAGGTCTACAAGTAACTAAAAGCTCGATATACTTCTGTCTGCTGGTAGAGCCAGGAATTTCCAACTACCAATGTGTACTCCTTTGCAACTGTCTACTAGTAACTAAACATCTTTGTATACTACTGTTCTCCAGCGGAGCCAGGAATTTGCAATTGCATGTGCCATAGGAAACTAATGCCCAATTAGAAGGAAAGGAAGCAGAAAGTAGCGTTCCGATATGTAATTTAGCATTCTGCCGCTCATGATTTATCAAGCCTTATATTTTCTTTTTTTTTGGGTTGCTTAAGTTGTGTTTCATTTTGTCCTGACCAATGGCCAAAGGACAGAGTGGAAAAACTCTAAGCAACTCAAAACATTGAAGTCCTTTACTATCTGAACATACCACCCTTCGTTCCTGAGGAGGAAAGGCTCAAGTTCAATTCATGTAGGATTTTTGTATTTTCTTTTCTTGAAATATACATAATTGTAGCGGAGGAGTCTGAATTTATGTGTTGGGTGGGTAATGTTAATGAGAAGTTCTCAAAAAATATTGCGGTGGGCATAGTTTCTTAGACTTCCATAATACTAGAAAAAATTCCATTTGCTATCAGTCAAGCCTCCCTGAATTGAGGGGGTGAAGTCTGCATACATTATGACTGCTGGTGTTCATCAGTTCACTCAAGATTCGTTAAATGAACTTGCATACTGGATTTTTATGAGATTATTCACTATTAATGCAGCCAGTTTGATGCCAGTTCCTCTTGTATTTATTCTGTTGTCCACAGGAGCTGGAAAAGAAGAGGAAAGAGAGGGCGCAGGTGGCATATGAGAGGAAGAAAGAGCTTAGTAAGCTGAGGATCAAGGCTGAGAAGGCAGCCGAGGAAAAACTTGGGTCGCAACTAGACATTCTGGCTCCCGTTAAGTACTAATTTGCCAGATTAGTTAGTTACAAGAATTTTGTGGAGAATGTTAGTACTTCTTAGAGGACCCCTGTCTTATACGTTGAGATACGTAGTTTGATATCATATTTGGGTATCTGATCCAAAATTTTGAAATGTGACCTTGGTGCACGGTGTACTTGCGCGACTTGATTAAATATTTTCGACAGGATGTACTCCTGTGGTGTCTATCTAGCACTTGCTACTTGGGCTGCATTTTGTAGGCTGGACCATAATGATAAGGTAAGAAACACATACAATCCTATCCGGCATATGAAACATTTATGAAGTACATATATATACAAGCCGCATTCGACTTCATAAATCCACGAGTCTTATCACGAGGATATCAGTGTGATGGTCGCAGTACCTCAAAACCATTGGTACCATGAATTAGAACAAACCCTGCAAGATGAACAGCATGATCCCGCTTCTGGCAAAATCAAGATGAAACTCATGGCGTGCTCGATGTTGCTAAAACTGTAGGAAATATTTGGGTCGGAAGTCCTTGCATTTGAGGTATTTACAGTGGATTTGATTTGAATGAAGGTGGTGACTGCTTTGGTGGTGGTGATGGTTGCGGGGTTGCCTGGCAGTGTGGGTTTTGTGATTGCAGAAAGAGGAAAGTTTGGAGACTGGACACGTTCTAGGTCTTAAAAAACTATGTGAAATAAGTTGGGCAATGTAATATAATTCTACCCGAAATTTTGGCGTTGTTGGTTGATGGAGTTACGAGCTCGTCTACCTTATGTGCCTTTGTCATCTGGCCCTCCCATATTTTCAAGTATGAGAATGCTTTAAGCCCGGCATTTGCACTTCTGGGTACTTTCAAAAACAAGTATAGCTTTGATTCTTTTCAAGCTTACTAGGTACATTAATTTGATGATATGTGCGCTGACCATACCTCAGAACTCCGGTTGATGCATTTTGATGCTTTCAAGCATCACTTTTCTTGCCGATTTATGCAGGGTGTGGAGTGAAACTTGGCAAGCTGACAGCCATGCCAGGCTTGTTAAGTGAAGAAGTCAAAATTCAGGGGCAAAAGTTTCAGAGCCAAGCTCTGCATCTATATCATCTGGATGGGAAGAAATAATCGCATTATCGGAGTCTAATTCTAAAGCCATTGATGGTGTTGTGGTGATGATTGAACAGCTGATTGAAGTGAGAATTAAGTTCGGAGAAAGCTGAAGAAGAACTACCTCAATATTGGGCACTCTGCACAACATGAAACGTATCTGATTCTGCTGTTTTAGGTGTGCCTAGGTTGTTAAGAAGGCCTAAACCTTTGTGGGTTCTGTGTTGCTGAGCTTCAAGATATGAAGTTATGGTAGATTTTTTAAAATGATCAATGTTCTCTCTCTCTCTCTCTCAATTATTTTTCTATATATAAAAAATGATTATCCATATATTTTTTTTCTGTATCATCTAATGACGTTTCCACATCTCCGCTTTGGACACATTTTCTTGAGGGTAAAAGCCCCCTCAGAGAGGAGTTAGGTCACCAACTTCATTTTAATTAATCTAACGCTCCGCTTTTAAATTTTACTCTTATTGCTTTCGCTCTGCATTTTTACACTTTAATTGCCAAATTTATGTCAATCTTTCATCGCTCTCACTTTGGCGTTCACTATCGCAATACGGAAGTAAAGCTGAAAAGAGGGTTAGACTAATTACCTTCGATCAATTACCTAAGAAAAAGTTTATCCCTCTTACAAGTTATGTTTTGAGATCTCTTTCTTGCTAAAGGCATACAGTTTTCCAATAACAACTTTTGGGAAAAAAGGCAGTGCAGGTCTTTGACAAAATCTGCATGGTAGCCACCTTTGTTCTCTGCTTTGCTAGCTATCACTGCTACCACTTAGCCGAAACAATAATCATCAACCTTGATCATTACTTCTCCCCACGCCTTCAGCATCTCTCTCTCTCTCTCTCTCTCTAACAGCTCACAAATGCCGTTCTCTTCAAATCCTTCCTTTACTCAACCCATCTCATCATTTCTCGCCACATAATGATAAGCCCTCTACCTCAAATTTGTTCCTTTTGTTCTTCTTCATTCTTCACTCTTCACCTGTTCTTTCAGTACATTCTCCTCCTCATCGTGAGTTTGATATTAGGATTGGGTTAAACGCTTCTTTCTACTAAATTTTTCTACTTCATGGACCTGCCCTGGCGCTTCTGCTTCGGGCTTTTGCTCCTTTATGGCTCTGTTATAGTCGCTCTCTCTGATCAAGATGGTATGCATTGTTTGTGTTTAATTGGTCATTATTATTGTACTTCATTTTGCAGCTTATTGGAGCGAGTATTGATTTTCTAAATTTTTGCCCTTAAAATTCTACAAAGAAGGTTATTTGGTTCTTGGATCAACTGTGATAAAAATAAGGTGGGGTCGAACTTGAATGACTATTTGATTGTTTTCAGTTTACATCAGCTTCATGAACACTTCAACTGATGTCTGATTCTAATTTTTTTTGTTAGAGCTAAAATTCATTTCCTTATGTAACTGGCTGGATATGGTCCAAGTGTATATTCATCTCTGAAATGGGCTCAATAGCTTGCTCGTATGATATGGATGGATCAGGATTCTTGAGTTTGAATGACGATTTGATTGTTTTCAGTTCTCAACAGCTTCATGAACACCCCCAACTGATGTCTGACTCTAATTTTGTTTGTTAGAGCTAAAATTTCATTTCCTTATGTAACTAGATATGGTTAAATGTATATTCATCTCTAAATTGTGCTCAATTTCTTGCTTGTATGATATGGATGGATTAGGTTTCTTGAGTTTATCTTGCGGTGGAACTACGAATTTTGTGGATTCTTTCAACATTTTGTGGGTGCCCGATAGTCCTTATGTAACAACTGGCAACACGACCATGGTTGATTTCACTGAGGGTACTTCTTCTCGCGTCCCACTTCGGTTCTTTCCTGATTCACGAGGTCGAAAGTGTTATAGGCTTCCAGCCATGAATGTGTCATCCATGATTCTTGTTCGAACCCAATTTGTGTATAGAAACTATGATGGACTTGCAAAGGCCCCAACATTCTCCGTTTCTCTTGGGACGGCTATTACTACCACTGTGAACATGACAAAAAGTGATCCATGGACAGAAGAGTTTATATGGCCAGTAAATAAGGACATTCTTCCTTTATGTTTGCACTCAATCCCGAATGGTGGATTTCCTGTTATTTCATCACTTGAAGTTCGGCCACTTCCTCAAAGAGCATATAATGGTAGCCTGGGAGATTTCCCCAACAAGTCACTCAGGAAGTGTTATCGGATCGATTGTGGTTACACAAATGGATCGCTGCGGTAAGATCTCCTTTTCCCTTCTTATGTTCCTTTTAGTTAAAGTGCTTAAACTATGGTGTTTATGTAACACTAGGTACCCTCTAGATCAGTATGATCGTATATGGGATGGTGATCAGAACTTTTCTCCTCTTCACGTCGCAGCTGTCTTTGGCATCCAAAGCACCTTGAATTGGTTTAGTCTGGAGGAGAGTCCGCCACTGGCTGTTCTTCAAACTGCAAGAGTCTTGGCAAGGAGGGAAGACCTGACATATAACCTCCCACTTGATAACCTAGGGGACTACTACATAGTTCTCTATTTTGCTGGAGTTCTTCCGGTGTCCCCAACATTTGATGTGCTAATTAATGGGGACATTGCTCAATCAAACTATACAGTGAATAGCTGGGAAGTCAGTTCTCTAACCTTTACGTGGAAGGGAATTAAAAGCTTGAACGTCACATTAAAGAGCATTCGCTTCTACCCTTTGGTCAATGCAATTGAGGTGTACGAGATAATTGACATTCCTTACGAGTCTTCTTCAACTACAGGTTGAATCACCTTGCCTTTATTTGCGCATAGTTGTAGTGTCTTCTCCACATTAAAGCATGTTGCCTGATATCCTTTTATTTCTTTCTTTTGCAGTTTCAGCTCTTCAGGTTATTCAACAAACTGCTGGTCAAGATCTGGGATGGGAAGATGATCCATGCTCCCCCGTGTCGTGGGATCACATTGGATGTGAAGGCAGTTTGGTTACTTCATTGTATGCTGATGTTTTATGAAACTGACATGTTGTTCCAATAATTGTTTGGTCTTTTTCTACTTCAAAAGATTTTATCTTGCTTTCTAACCTTGTCTTAGGGAGCTCTCTGACATCAAGTTGAGGTCAATCAGCCCTACATTTGGCGATTTATTGGATTTAAAAGCACTGTAAGGTTTAGAAACTTTACGTGGAGGCTAAGTCCTTTGGCCTTCAGAATAGCATTCTTTAAGTAGTCTTACTCGTCCATGTAATTACTTCTCGTGTCATTCTTTTAGAGATTTGCATAATACTTCACTTGCTGGGGAGATACAAAATTTGGGTAGCCTGCAACATCTCGAAAAGTTGTAAGAGTGACTATTGCAATCTTATACTCCAACGTGTAGCATTTCTTCTACTTCAGAAATAATTACTCAAACCTTGCACGGATTAAACATGGCAGGAACCTGAGTTTCAATCAGCTAATATCCTTTGGTTCTGATCTGGAGGACTTGATTAATCTTCAAACTCTGTAAGTTTCGATTATGACTAATCTGAAAGAAGTTGCCGCCTACAGTTCTGCACTTTGTTAAATTTTCAAAGATATGTTTGATATTACTAAGATATAGTAAGACTCTCTCTTTGGAGTCAAAGGGTGACGCTAATGCAGATTTCGGTTTAACATGAAGGGACTTGCAAAATAATAGTTTACAGGGATTAGTTCCTGAGAGCCTGGGAGACTTAAGGAACCTTCACCTATTGTGAGTTGATTACTGCTATACATATTTTCCTACTTTTCTTTAAACTTGTCTAAGAAAATGGAGTATATCCATGAATTACAAATAAATGTGACTGGATCAGTTGTAGACGTAATAATTTGATCACGTCTTGTGTGATATTTAGGAACTTGGAACATAATAAGTTACGAGGCACCCTCCCGCGGTCTTTGAACAGAAAAAGTCTGGAAGTTAGGTATGCAAATGAATATCATAGTTGTTTATGCTAGAGAAATCTACATCCTGATGCATCAGTTCCATTGCAGGACATCAGGGAATCTGTGCCTTGCATTCTCCTTTTCTACATGCAGTGAATTGTCGGGCAGTCCTTCGATTGAGACGCCACAAGTCACTGTACTTACCAAAGCGGAGCATAATGGCAATAATCATATGGCACTAATCCTTGGTTCAATTGGAGGACTACTTTTTGCTCTTATCATTATTTCTCTTTCGGTATTTTTGTGCACGAGGAGAGAGAAAATGACAACCGCGTACACAGCAAGTATGAAGATTTTGCATCCGGTTACCATCTTAAAATTTGCTTCATTTTCACATGGTATTGTTCTCTTTTAGGAGCCAGAGTAGATATGCAGAACTGGAATGGAGCAAGAGTCTTTTCCTACAAAGAAGTTAAAGCAGCTACAAACAACTTGAAGCACGTGATTGGCCGGGGTAGTTTTGGCTCTGTTTACCTCGGAAAGCTTCCTAATGGAAAACTAGTAGCTGTGAAAGTGCGATTTGATAGAACACAACTTGGAGCTGATTCTTTTCTCAATGAGGTTCTTCATCTCCTTTCTTTTGAGCTTCTAACATCCATTTATCTGATGCTTAGAAGTATGTGCTTAGCTGAGCTGAGACTCGAGTTTAAAGCATAAAGATGAACTTTTATTTTGAAGCTCAAGAGTAAAGGAAGCCATCCTGTTTTCATGGTTCTAGCTCAGTTAGTACACCAATTGCCAGCCCCGAGACATCTATATGTAAACCGTGTTTGCTTATTTTCTACTTCGTATGTACAACGATGAGAAGGATAAATTCTCGTGATTTTCTGGTTCGGGTTTATAGTTTTCGTTTGGTTTGATCTTAAGTTAAGGATTTCTAAACAGCTTTGCTTATTTTTTCACGGACTGCTTTGTAGGTAAATCTTTTGTCACAAGTTCGCCATCAAAATCTTGTATCTTTGGAAGGATTTTGTCATGAATCGAAACAGCAAATATTGGTCTACGAGTATCTACCTGGTGGATCATTGGCTGATAACCTTTACGGTGTGTTAAACGTGATCTCTTTTTCTCTATCACTTAGTTAATATCGAAATGTAGTTTGTATGTACCATTCTCTAGATTCTCCATTTTAATAAGTATCATTCTGTTATGGAGTTAAATTTAGGTTATTCTTTCAGGTGCAAATAGCAAAAGAGTGACATTAAGCTGGGTCCGCAGACTGAAAATTGCCATCGATGCTGCAAAAGGTCTGGGAAGACTTCTGTAGTTAATATTTCTATGCAGATGTACCCCCGCCCCATTTCTGTGGGGAGGCTATTTTGACTCGATCGAGCAACCCTGCCGTTGCATCGAGGCCATCCTAACATATTCAACTATACGTATTGCTGTTATGAAGAACTAAATTAGTTGATTAAAATAGTCTGCTTTGTTAATGAAGACGAAAGAACTCCTACTACAACTGCATATTCATTTGTATGTTTTAGTTATTTTTAACATCCCCAGTATACCGATCCCAAAACGGAATCTCAATTCTTTTCATAGGCTTGGACTACTTGCACAATGGGAGCGACCCGCGAATCATACACCGTGATGTGAAGTCCAATAATATACTTCTGGACATGGAAATGAATGGCAAGGTCTGTGACTTTGGCCTTTCGAAGCAAGTAACTGAAGCAGATGCAACCCATGTGACCACTGTTGTAAAGGGCACAGCTGGCTATCTTGATCCTGAGTAAGCTCCTGGGTTGTGATTTTGTTGATTCTTGATGAATGATGACTATGAAACTTTCCACTCCCTCCCCACACACTATAAATGGATGTTCTGATTCTCTTCGAACTCTCTGTCTGTGCAGATATTATTCCACTCGACAATTAACTGAGAAAAGTGACATCTACAGTTTCGGGGTCGTTCTCTTGGAGCTCATCTGTGGCCGAGAGCCACTAAGCCACTCCGGATCTCCAGATTCCTTCAACTTAGTTTTATGGGTAACCTCAAACACTCTCCCAAGTTTTTCTCCTACTTGAATGTATAGTCCCCAGCTCTATACTCTTATCGTTCGCCAATGTTGTTTCAAGTGTTGGTAGCAGAAATAGAAATTTATGCGGAATCCTTGGGTCTGACATTTTCTTTTCTTCCCAAAACAACATCTTTATCAGCCACGGTCAGTTACAGCTTATTAGATTGTTCTTTTGGATCCAAGCTTGAGTCTTAATGGCAATTCAAAGTTCGACTCTTTTTTGTGTTCTCGGGGAGATTGAACAAAGCAGCCTCATAGTCTATCTTCTTTAGCCATCATAAGACGAAACATAGTGCTGTGTTCCACTCAGCAAAGCAGTCGTCTAAATAATGCAATTAGTGTCAATGCATCAGGATAAGATAAGACGTACAAGCAAATATTCTATCTTAAGTTTTTGTTTAGGTAAGGTTTACATGTTACGAATTGGAGTTCATCTGAATTTTTGATACATTATACATGATGGACATCCGGGATAGATGACCCGATTTCCAAAGGTTAAAGAAATTTTTGAACAAGCAGTCCTTTTTCGTCTTTCCAAAAATGTATGATGCTGATATTGAAGAACAACGAATTGTGTTGCATTTCTATACCAAACTGCAGGCAAAGCCATACTTGCAGGCGGCTGCATTTGAGATTGTGGATGAGAACTTGAAGGGAACTTTTGATGTGGAAAGCATGAGAAAGGCAGCTAGAGTTGCTACAAGGTCTGTTGAGAGAGACGCGTCACAGAGGCCTACTATTGCGGAGGTATTGGCAGAGCTAAAAGAAGCTTACAACATCCAGCTTTCATATCTTGCAACTCCTGGACTTGTAACTTGAATCATGGTCAATGCTACTAAAGTTATATCTTGAACTTTGGTCGAGTTTTATGCTATGCACTAAGCATTTGCTGGGGTTGGCAGAGATGTAAGGGCTAAACTATATCAGAGAACTCAATTGTGTAGATAGTATATAGCAATGAAATTTACTTGTGTTTGGAAACAGGCTAAAATTAAACACCCTACTAGTCTGCACATAAGTCACCACCTGATTCTGGTGTAGATACTCAAATGTGTAGTACACATGACATGCGGTTCAGCTTCTACAATGGGGTTGAATTCGTAGCAACTATCGCCTCCATCTTAAACCTTAAAGAAGTCTGTTCCCCAAGCCAAATTGAGGCTTTCTCATGCAATCAAGTCTGCTTTTGCAATGGATGATGCTTCCACACGGAGAATAATTGGCAACGAACAAGAATTTTAAGTGACATCACTAACTAGAAGATGTTTCTAATGGAATTGCATGATTTGTTTCATTCGATACGAGGGTTGTAGAAGAACTCCATAAACTTAATGACTTGCATAATGACACAGCAACATAATGGAAAAAGTCCTACTAAAAAATTAGCACGATTTCATCATATAGGTTGTTGCCGTCTTGTAGCCACTGGCGTTGCAAAGAATAACCTCCTAGTTTAGAAGGCATAAATTACAATAGGAAAGGAAAAATCTAAGCTATACTCAGTTACCTGTGAACCAATTTGTGTATCGTTCTAAAGTACTACCTAGGACCACATGCGTATCTGTAGAACCCCAAATAAGCAACTGCAAAAACCATCCAGCTTGTAGGTATGTGCCATCTCTCCAGAGCAAAAGCTTACTAAGTCCTAGCTGGAGTAGCGGCGTCTTAGATAAAGAAATAATGCTGTTGAAGCAGCTACTGCATATGGAAAGACTGTCCACACTCCCTGTTTAGCTTTACAAGTTAGAATCCTTCTCTAAATAACAATGAGAAGAATATGAGCAAAGGATACTCTACATACCACTACGGTTGCCACAGTTGCAAGGGCAAATACAGGGCGCTCTCTTAACAAAAACCCGATTCCCAACTAAGTATGAAAACAACAGAGCAAAAAAAGGTATTAGCTAACTAGCATGAAGTTGTGTGTGTCAGCACACAAGTGGGCATGTTCATGCATCATGTTCACACAGAACTCCACTGACCTGAAGCGGAAGGGTAATCAAGCCACCACAACAAACACCAGCAAAGAAACACTCTGGAGATATGTCCTGCATTAAGAGAAGAATATCTCCACTTTAGTTGTATAGGAAAGTAGACCACAATTACTTGTCCGGGGGCAAAACATAATCTCTCACATAGCGGCTGATGTGGGAGCTAGTTTAGATTTTAATAGAGCAAAATAAACACAAGGCAAATGATGTAAAAAGTAGCAAGGCATGTATAAGAAACAAACAAACCAATGCCCCTGCTACAAACGCTGTTGGATTTCTGACGCCGAGGGAAAATCTTTCCACTGCAGATCAAAACGCAGAAGATCGTCAAGAAACTAAGATGAAGATTCGAGAAAGACAAAATATAAGTATGAAACTAAACAAAAGATGGGGGTGGAATATTCGTGATATAGCTATGCACTAAGGATTAAAGACGCCAAAGTTGAAGGACAAAAAATGACCTAGGTACAGATAAAAACATGATACGCGAAGAAAATATAGGTTCTTCCTCATCCATGTTCGCGTGCCATCAGCACCAAACAGGCCTGATTCCATATAAATTTCTGAAGGAGAACCCTTTCTGCTTGAAGCAGAATGTAGGAAGCTGCATACTACTTCCTAGTCTATCCAGATAATGCAATTCTTTCCGAAGATAGAAATAAAAACGAAGGACTTAAAATAAAAAGAAAGAAAATGTCAGCAGTTAATGAAAAACAATGAAGCTTTGGAAACTAACATCAAGGCCCCCTCAAGATTCACAAAAATCAGTCCTTGCTGCTAGCAACAATACACTAAGGCTGAAGAGAGCAAAAAAGTGTTTAATCGAGTCGTAAGTTCTTTACAACACTGCCCCCTCCTTGCATATAGTAGAAGAGCAACTAACACTAAACAATGGTCTCCAAAATACATATCACGCTCTCGTGATTTCCATGGACAAGAGGGTGGTTAGAGTTTTAAAATATTGTATGGAGTCAGTCCCGCTTGCACTATATCCAAGAACTCCATCATTTAGTGACTATTTGCGTCATATTACAGAAATCTTAGCAACTGTGGTCAACAGCCAGTAACCTGTTTCAGTGATGCAATAGTCAAGAGGGAAGATGGTACGCCAACGTTATCTGAACTGTGGTCAATTCGTTGTCAAGACGTTAAAGGACGTCAAGTTACCTTGCCGCCGCTATTATGTCTACATATGATAATATGTACCCATATATACATGTACATATGTGTACTCAAAGATATGGTATAAACATATTTACAAAAGTTTAGATCTCCATATACATGTATGCAAATATATGTCCCCGCATAAATTTAGTGTAGAAAATCATGATACTATTTCCAACTATAAAGGTCATTCATCACTAACTCAGATCTAGCTACAGGAATGATACTGAAAATATGCTAAGTTGATAGCACTGTGCAAACGTGTATATACAAATATATACATTATGTTCAACAAATACATATATGTAGGAAGATGAAGAATATGCACACAAAATGCAAAGTGTTTACCATTCAAGTCTAGGAGTGCCTAAGCTTTTCAGTTTTCATCTAAGACGCTTGCTTGACTACAACTACCAAATTTGTCTATATTATATACATGCATCGTGTATGACAGCTAGACATGGTGCTTTGCAGCACTCTTGACAGACTATACCACGTGACTGTTTATCATTCGTCGGAAGCAACTCGGCTGGGTTCACAACTTTGTAGAGTTGTGAGATATCCAGTAAGCGACATTCTTACAGCTACAAAAGTAAATTTGAGACTGAGGTACTACATCATCGTAAGTTGATAAAAATTATATGATATCGGTGAAATACAAGAAAAGCATGCATGCATCGCATCCCAAGTACTCACAATACCATTTCACAGTCAAAACAGTATTGCTCTGACACGTTGGGAAGTTGAGTTACACAAGGCTTACTATTTCTGTTCTGTTTTCCTACAATAGAGTGCATATTTCCAGGATAGCGTGCTTTCCATATGCACCAGGGTTTCGAGTGCATTGAGAATGAAAGACCAAAAGATGACCAGTTACATCGCATGTGAAACATTAGACAGAGTGAATAAATTCCACGACATCCGAGCAACAATCTTATATCCACAGGAAAAAATATCAATGTTATGCCGTTTAACTACTGTGATTATATAACTCTGCAGCATATCTCAAAGCAGTGCATGCACATATAATGTTGAGAACTAATGCGATGCCAAACAAACATCAATAGCTACTGTGCCCCTTTGACTCACCAAAACCAACAAGATTCCCATATCTTTGCACAACGCGTGTAATGCTCATGGCTTTCTCTTTGCCAATCCCCAACTGCAATCATCATCAGAATCAAAGTACTCTGAATTCAATTTTCCAAGTATAGCTAAGGGCAATAATTGGTTCTGCATGTGAAAGAGCTAGAAGCATGTGGATAGAAACAAACCTTTGAGCAAGCATCATCAGATACCCCAGATCTCCTAAAGAGCTTCCCGAGGTAGAATGGTACCATGTCGCTAATGCAGACTCCCCTAATTTTATATGTAATCATGAAAGTTGTTCAAAATCAATGTTTAGTATTGTGTTATCAAGCATGCTTTCTAAGAAGGAACAACAACAATGATGATGATACAACTAAAAGAGGCAGGTTACTAGTAATCGTAAGCCAAAAGTTGTTAATAACACAGTAGTCATGTAGAACTTCTAAGGGAAATGGGAGTTGGCACTAACCAGTACACCCACAAAACAGTAGAAATTATGTATGGTGCATTTCTGGAAAATGATTCAACAAAAGACTGCCATGTACCATCCAATGACAACATCCGTGCTAGGTCTATGCCAACCTACACCAGTCAGTAGTACAATGCTTTAAATTTTGAAATGAATAGCTGAACAGTAACACTGCTTGATAACAACTATATAAAATTATAATTAAAGGAAAAACATAGAGGTAAGAGTACTTGAGTCTGTGCAATAGAAATACCAGTGCAAAGGACAGACCCATATATTTAAAGCCTCTTCACTGATGAAAAGCCCACACCCTGCAGCCATTAGAAGCCAAAAGTAGATCCATCTGCAGTTTCACATGTCGTCAAAGAATAGGGTCAGTATTCATGAGAGAGAGAGAGAGAGAGGCACTTTATATTAGCTACTCAACTCTCCAATATGGCAGTATCCAATAAACTTAGAACTTGCTTTCTAGTGTATGAAAAGGACAATTAAGCAGAATAGCACCTAAGAATACAAAAGTTTGTAAAATGAAAGGGCAGCTCTCCAAACAATTGAAACACGATGATGTTCTAAAAGTGCATAGGACAAGTAAGTCAATACCCCGGGGCATACTGTGGGAGTAAGAATTTATATCCGAAAGCTTTGAATGCGAAACCACCAGCAGGTGAGGCAATAGTGGAATAAGATGGACCATCAGGCAGATATTGAATACCAAGCAACGACCCTTGATTAGTCTGCTTGAGGGCAGCAGATACTATCGTAACTGTGGCAATTATGCCCAGGACTAATGCTAATTTTGCCAGGAAAGAACTCCCTGTACCCTTCTTATCTCGGTTTTCAAACACCTCATTGGCAACTTTATCTTGTCCTTCCGAAGTATCTATACTTCGTGTAGCCTCGTTGTTTTCTGCATCATCAGGCTGAAAGCTCCTAATCCTACGGACATAAGAATTGATTTATGCACTGAACAAGCCAGAAGTATCACATCATAAAAGACAATCATAGAATACCGAAAGGAAATCTCTCCAACGATTGAAAGGGTACTGATTCTTCAGCGCTATAATAACATATTAACAGAGAATGATGCTAAGTTTCAAGTGAAGGCCATTAACTGAAAACATTTCAGATTGCAGACTAATGGACACGAACAGGGAAATTAAACAAACTCTCTGTAACAAGGAACGGAGATCGATTTTCCAGGGATACATTTGTCAGCAGTTACTAGTTCCTCATACAATTCACATGTTGACGTGCAATTCACATAAAAGATGACAACAAGTTGTATCAGCTCACTAAGTCACTGCTGACTATGCTGCACCCACAATAGCAGGTAATATAAAGACAAAACAAATTGTTACAGATACTCGTACTTTTCTGTAGAGATGAACGTAAAAAAAGTTCTGCATTTTCTTTACGGCGCTGACCAATCTAAGTGATACAAAGCTATGCTAGCAAGTTCCCTTTTCAACAGCAGTGACAAATTTGTAGCTTTCTCTAAACATTCTCCAGTGAGGTTTTCACCAGTGGGTTGGATCACTTTGCCGCCCTTATGAATGGGTTGGACCGTTTTGTTAGAAACAGAAAGATGTAATCCCTGGTGTTCACAATTCTTTATGTAAGCAGTTACGAATAATTGCCTCAATAACTGAATCACTTACTGGTTCTAGTATCCAAATCTAAACTTTTTTTCTTTTTTTCTTTTTTTTGTGTGTGTGTGTGTGTGTGTGTGTGATGAGTAATATCTAAGTCTAAACTACAACACCTGCTTCATTTCCTAACATTTTCCAGTTTCCTTTTTCGCAAAGATATTCTACTAGTACATCAAAAGTTTACCTCTAGGCCTCTTTTAAGTACTTGAATCAACATAAAAGTCAACTTTGGAGGGGACAAGTGGTGGCTTCACTAATCTTAATCAATAAGCATAGACAAAAAGGGGGCAAGCCTGGCAGCTGTTCCCACCCACCTCCAATTTACACGCACACACACAACAGCGCCACACACAACAGCACTGAAGGAACTTCTGTAAAGTTCTGCTTCCATTGCAAGGTGACATGTTTATAGGAACTTCACTAAACATTAACATTAGAAGCAACAAGAACACAGTCCATATTTATTCATTAATCTTTTCCGAAGAGATAATCTTGCATGCCAGATCTTTCTGTATCTAACAAGAAGTAAGCAAGGCATAATATTCTGCTCTTATATATGAATCAGACTCTAACTTAAATATGTATCTAAATTTAAAGAAAAATGAAAAAACAAAAAAAGATTGTGATAAGATTACTAATATCATAAAACCAACTTTTTGATTATTTACTTCACTACTTTTACCAAACAAAGAGACCAAACTCCTTCCACTCATGCTTCTCTACAAGTACAATAAATTGAGAAATTTCGGTAATTACGTTCTGTATATTCTGTATCTAAACAACTGTGTCGGAGGAAATCACAATTTACAAAAGGTAATCCATTAAAGATCAGGTTAGATTGAACACACAAATTATCAAAGATATGGCTCCTTGAATGAACTTAAAACTCAGGAGAAATCAACTATGCCAAAATCCAGCTAGTTGACTATAACTAGTAAGTCAAACTAAACTCTACCGACATAATACCCGAAGTGTTCGATAAGCAATGTCCTTCCCAGATAAAACATAGCTATTACGCAAACATAACCAAATAGCAGATAGCGGGCCTTCTTGCTCCATCCCTGATCCCTGTAACTGTAAGCATACTCCACATTCCATACATACACATCCTAGCAAACTTTGTAAAAGAACCTGTTATCCGATTCAAACCAAATCAAACAGGCGTATAGTCAGCAACGCTAATTCTCGAACAGTATTACGTGCACCGTAGAACAGCAACCCCTGAAACGAAATTGAACACAAACTCCCTCGCGTCTCTTAATTATTGTCTCCTTTCAACGTTCGAATTTGAAAGCATCGAGCTACACTCAGTATAGCAACCAGATACAACCGCTTAATTTATTATAGGAATACGCAAAAAGTCGACGGCTATAAGAAAAAAGGACGGAAACAATTTACCGGAAAGTCGAGGATTGGAACGAATGTAGCACATTAGTGAGCTTAGATTGCTGCTTCGAGAATACTGCGGTATGGAGGCCGAGACCGGTGGGAAGATTAAAACGTCGCCGTTTCGGAGATTCGGACGCTGATTGGTTTATTGGGGGCAGGGAAGGGAAATTTGTGAGAACCGCCATTGCAGACATTTGGCAATGGACTGTCGAGGAGTGCACAGAGAGTTCAACAAGATGGGGATGATGAGGCGGGGGAAGCGGGCAGAGGAGGGTTTGGTTCCATGTGGTTGAGCGTGAATGGTTAACTGAGATTTTTTTGTTTGTTTGTTGAGAATCAGTGGGATATGCCCTTTATTATGTGCGTGAGCGTGACATCACGTCATAATACGCTGGGAGATGTCGCGTGGCACATTTTCTTTAAGCTTTCATTTTCTACAAAATTGATAGTTTATTTAATTGAAGTTTTTATACTACTATAATTTTTGCTTTTGTTCATTTTCTTTTTGATTTTTTTGTTTTTGTATTGTTTCAATTTTCTTTTGCCCATACCACCGTCAATACTAGTAACACACCACCACTAACTTGCATCATTCTGCCACTGTCCAACCACTACTATTCCAGCTTGCGAATCCATTGATTTTGACCTAGCACCTGTCCCTCTGCCAATGTCGATCTGCTCGCCCTGAAGACGGGTTTTACTCTCCGCTGGATTTTGACCTAGCTATAATCGCGGTGGACACTACAAAGGCGGTGAACAATTGTACCACTGTGGTGGTTACAGATCAATTGCACCAGCAAGTTAGTTAAGTCATTTTTACGGCGGTGGTTGTGGTGGTTTACTTGTTTATTGGGGTGGTTTTATTTCTGGTGGGTTTGCGAAGAATAATCACGGAAAGTGACTAATTTTTTTCCTTCGCCATATTTGATTGCTAAGTTACCTAAACAACAAATGGAGGATTGGTTAGCAGCGGTGGTTCAGTGGCTATAGTGTTTGATGGGCTTGGTGTTCTGCAATGATAGATACTGGAGATGAAGATAAATAAAATATTACCGACAAAAGTTTTGAAAAGGTGGATGTCAAAAGAATTAGCTTTCAAAAACAGCTCATAAATGGATGTTAGAAGAAATGCCAAAACTAATACATAGTTTTCAAAAATAGCCTCATATTAAAAACTGATTTATAAAACTAGGGGGGGGGAAGGAATACAAAGACTACAACTGTCTGCCCAATGCCATTTTTATTTTGTTTTTAATACAGAAAAAAAAATTGTTTCAAACGCCACTTTAGTAGATATTTTCTAGAGATGTTATTGAAAAGAAAGACATTATGTTTACCTTCCTAATATGCTGATTCATCCTTTTTATTTTATTTTTTTGGTTGCTAAAATGTGAATGTCACTAAAGTACAATTCTAGCCACAAAAGGGGTGAAAAACATGTGTTCTTGGAAATAACATTTTTCCCATTAAAAATACCATCTTATGTTTCTTGCGACTCATTATTGCCTTAAGATGAAAGGAGCCTTCAATTTCAACAATCTTTTTTTTTTTTTGGGTGAAATGTTCTATGTGTTAATTGAAACTCAAACCACAGCATACTAACTTCCAAGGCAAAACCTTGATTTAGAATTTTAAAAACTAGTTAAACAAAGACATAATCAGGCTTTCTTAAAGATTGACAAGAAGACCGGTTTTCATAGGTTTCCGGTGCTTTTTTCCAACGAAGTACCCAACTACCCGGTGCTTGGTTGTTAGTACAAAGAGTTTGGAATGAATTCTCAACAGGTGTAGTCTTAGATTTGAAAAATCGTAGAGTTTCTTGAAAGAATTTTCAAAAATCATGTTTGATAAAACTGAAATTTAAGTGCTAAAAAGTTAAGTACTGAATTCGTAAAATCGAAAATTTTAAACGACTAAATTATAACTAAAAATAATTCAATTTTATCAAAATTATGCATTTATTTATGTATTTTATAAAAAAAAATTGCCAAAATCGTGTTGGGGGTGGTGGCCGCAACAGCGGCAGAAAGGTGTCGATGGTGGCATAAGTGGTGCATGAAGATATGGTGTTAGTAATTGTCGTTGTAGCATAGGCAGTGACATGGCGGTCATGTCAGTGGTTGTATTGTGATGAATATTTAGATGGTTTTGACGGACATGGACGTAGTGATTACGTCGATGATGTGGTGGAGGTGACGGTGTCCTTGTGATTGTGGTAGCAGTGGCTAGGTCGTGGTAATTATTCTTTTTATGTAAAATTATGTTCAATAACTTTTAGGCATATCATTTAGAATTAAGTGATAAGCATTAAGTAAGTACACATTAACTTAAATTTTTAGTCCATTTTTTGTAAGAATTAATTTTTTAAGTGATGTCACCTTAAGCATTATCAAACGCATTTAATTAAAAACTTTAAGCTTTTAGTGTACACCCATACCCCCGAGAGTCCCTTGCTTTGTTTTAACTTGCCTGTTTAGCTAGATTGCACACTGTGGATGCAAACAAAGCCTTCTGTAAGTTATAACGATGATGTTGAAGTAATGAGAATATTTGGGACCGTTTTGCCTTTATGTTGAAATTTACTTCTTTGTGTACTGTTTTATGTAATGTTGATGCACTGCTTTCTGTAAATTGTTGAGATTTGTTGGCGGACTCTTCTTGCAAGAGACAAGTCGAGTGCCACACACGATTTCCTTTGTACCATCAAGGGCCACCGTGTGTCAGACTTGAAAAATCATAAAGTTCCTCGCAAGAATTTTCAATAATCTACGTTGCATAAATTATCATTTTACCTCATAAATTTTTTAAAGATACCGGTTAATATGAATGATTTACCATGGCCCCATGCCTTGGGTTCTAAAAATTGAATTTTCGTTTGAACACCTACTTGACTCTAACACTCATAGCAAGTTCTTGTAACACTGATTAAGACAGTATTACCTCAAAACTTTTGAATTCCCAGTTATATGGTAAAAAGATAAGCAATAAATGATGAAGAACTTGACAAATATTTTTCTCACACAATTGATAAATAAATAAAAAACACTCAAAAGGCCTTGAAGATGCAACTAAATGTAACTGCGCAAAATATTTTGGTTCGTAAACTTTTTAGGGCACATGTGTGGCTTTTCATAGAGTTCTGAGATAGAATGCTTGTAGAATTAGTGGTGCATTTTCTGTTGAGATACAAATTTTACATCATAAATAATGACTAATATTATACTCGTATATAAGCCTTGTGAATCTCTCTGCTTATTGTCATATGATTTTTAATTAGATGCTTTTACATGGTATCAAAGTCGGTTGATTTAGTCCAAACAGAAAATTCAAAATTAAATTTACTGCCATCCGACTTACTTCATCGAAGTGTACTCAATAGAACTCTGACCACAAGTGAGGGGGTGTGCTGAAATATAACTTTTACATGAGAAAAAGAAAAACTAATATTACAATTTATACGAGCCTCGTGGGTCTCCCCCCTTATTACCAGATAATTATGAATTAGATGCTTTCATATTTTCCTTACCGGTTGCTCTTAAATATTTTCCTGATTTAATTAAGCTTAGGATTCAACAGCAATTAAAAAGGAAATGATGATAATCTACTATTTTTGAAAATAAAAAAGTTTTTGTGGGTGGTCAGGCTTGTGCACTTATAGTTATACTAAAAATTAGACTTCGGCCCACCTTGTTAAATTTGTTCATAGAGTCTCTGGGCTTATCCTGGGCTTGAGCTAGACGATACAAGATTAAACTTGACCCAAACTGACTTTCATGACTATATTTCGACCAGGTTGGATTGGTCCAGTTTTAATGATGGGCGGGCTTTTAGTACATGGCCTGCTCATCTCAATTACAGTCCTTCCCACCACACCCAAAACAAAATAATAATAATAATAATAATAATGCATTATATTTGTTATTTTAATTCTCAAACTGCACATGAGATCCTTGTTTTAACGTTAAGTATGGCGTGTGAGTTCTTTGACTTATGGAGGGAAGCTAAAAGTAGAAAGAAGACAACTCGTAGGTCCTCTGTAGAGGTTCCATTTCTGGGTTCTTTACAGTTAGCTCCGCTAATCGTTTGAGACAGTTAGAGTTTTGCTTATGCATTTGATCTAGGTCAAAATCCGGATGGTATGGATGATACCCGGTAGCTACAAGTATAATGATGTTCAATCTCTATACCAAGGCTTATAATTGTGGGTGTATCATTGCTTCCTTGATAGATCTTTCTCGTGACTTTATTTTGCTAACATTTATGAATCAGAATATATGAATTGGCTCGTGATTGAGGTTAGGGGTGAGCATCAAACCGTTCAAACTGAACCAATTCAATCTGAACCGTATAAAGATCTTAACGGTTTGGTTCCATATTTTTCAAATCGAGCTTGGTCCGATTTGGTTCACGGTTTACATTTTACACTGATTCCGAACCGAACCGAACCGATATATGATATATTAATATATTTTTAGTAACACTTTATTCATAATTACACATATAGGGTACTAAACAAATCCAAATAAACAAATCTTGAAAGCTAAAAGAAACAAAAATATTAACAACACTTATAACACCAAAAATTTTGTGATGAATATCTAGTTTATTTTTACTCACTCTTTTTCATTCATCAATTGAAACTTATAAATCGAACGAAACAAGATTATATACAATTTAGAAATATATAACTTCAATTAGTAATGTGCAAAAGAACAACGTATTTAAGTGGGTGCAAACCGACTAAGCTGAATTGTTTAAACCAACCAAATTAAACCGTCCAAACTTATGTGTTTTCTTTGGTTCGGTTCATAATTTTTCAAACCGACCGACTTGGACTTGTCAATCAAGTATATGCCTACTTATTAATTGATAACTCTAACTTGCTTAGGTTAGGATCGTCTGGGAAAAGAATGGCTACTTTATAGGCTATTGCATTGTTTTTGTTTTTGAATCAGTTCCTTCGTTTGTAACTATGGAGGTCTGTATCTTTACTTTATTTTATTATTAACGAAGTTCTTAAAGTTAACTCAAAATAATAATAATAATAATAATAATGATAATAATAATAATAACCAAACCTTGCCCATTTCTCCTTGGCACTTAAGAAAAAAATAATTGCATGATTACAAAGATTTTTTAGTTTTCTATTACTACTTCTTGTTGGCCGCAGTTTACCTTGAATATTTTTAACAGACGGTGGTTATGGCGTCAGATGATAGGGGTGAAGAATAATATGACTCAAGGCTCGTTGATTTGAGATTTTTACGCCACTCCTCTGAGTATTGCAAGCTTGAACTTTTTTCTAAGCATGCTTTAAGGCAGCTCGACAATCTGTCAATTGAATTGATGCCTACTCCCTAATTGATAGCTCTAACTTGCCTAAATGGGACCGCCTTACTCTGTATCATGACATATGTTGAAAAGTGTGTATTTATACTTTAATTTATTATCAACCAAGTTCTTATAGTTGACTAGTAAACAAAAATTTTCAAACCTTATCCACTCTTCGCAAGCACTTAAAAATAAAATAATTGCATGATTACGGTCAATATTTTTAATTTTCTATTACTGCTTCTTATTGGCACTTCACCTTTGATTGAACATGTCAGAGTAAGTTTTTTATTAATACAAAAATATTTGAAATTCTGGTATTTTACGAGTCTCGCGCATTGGGTTAAGGAGCATGTTTTGCGGAATGTCCGGCTAAAACCAATCTTTTTTCTTTGCATTGACTGCATCAAAGCCTGAACAATTCAACCAATACGCCGTCGTTGCGTCGGTGGAAATGTTTATTTATGCAATTGGTGCTCTTAGATCATGAACTTGTTTTTCTCGGAAACCAAGACCCTGCCTACTCTCCATGTTATAATGCATGTTACTTGGTAGTATTATTATATAATGCATTATGGAGCTTATATTTTATTTGGTTAATGGCGACAATACATGGCAAGTGCATGCAATATGACTTTTCAAAGCAAGAGAGGCTTCTTTTTCTATTGAGATGAGGTTGTCTTGGTCTCCATTGTAGTTTTATTAGATTTAGTTGTTTCCTCTTGCACAAGACGAGAGCGATGCAAAGAGCCCTAAAACTTAGTTCGCGCGAAAAGGGAGCGCTGAATTCGTGCTGTAATCTTCGATTAATTAATTTAAGCTAGCATGTGTTACATATCAAAAAGTTGATACAGAATTAGCAAGCAGATGTATGGTTGTTCTAAGTGCCTGCAGGCCATCTCACGAGTGGAATCTTGTGTCTTACTTTGTTGAAATACTCAGTTTTAAAAAGGCAGAAATTCTTTAGACGTTACTTTATCGGTTATAATGTCTTTTATTATCCTGAAACGAGTAAGAGGGCCACAAAGAGGAGGCACCATGTATCAAAGCACCTAAGAGATCCTCCTTCCGTTCCCTATGACAAAAGAAGTATGATACATTCTTTCAAGATGAATGATTTATATCAATAATGTGATCAAAATGGGTTGTTGTGTTCCACTTACCTCCTGATCATTAGAGTACTTGATGACTTTTGGAATGATAACTCTAGAAATAAGATTTATAATTTGTTGATTTTCAACTTACACAAAACTTAGATAGATGATTGACGAAATTAAAAATAATCATTTTTCATAATGTAGCATACTCTAGCGTCTGAGGTAAAGGACAAACTATCACAGAAATCTCGAATCTCAATAACATCTCAATACAAATTCAAACAAGAACGATACTATTTTTTCCGTATATGATCCGAATTTAAATTATATAACGTTATTTTGCCTTATACAAAACTTAGATAGATAATTGACGATATTAAAAATAATCATTTTTCATAATGTAGCATATTCTACTGTCTGAGGTAAAAGACAAACTATCACAAGAATCTCGAATCTCAATAACATCGCAATACAATACGCAAACAAGAACGATGCTATTTTATTTGTATACCATCTGAATTTAAATTATATATGACGCTATTATTGCCTTTCTTTCTATTTATATAAAGAGCAAAAAGTATAATGGAAAGTGTCGACGAAAGCAATAATCGAAAGCTGGAAACCCAATAGGCCACGTGTGGGCTTAGTCCCTTTCCAGTTAAAAAAAGTTTTTCACTTCATAAGCTCCGTCCTTCCAACTGACGGCGACAGGCATCCTCCCGAGCCCCGTCAAGACGAAAAGTCGAAGCAAATCAAACAAAGAAGCAGCTGTTTGCCGGACCGAATATCGCCGTCGTTAACCACCGTGACGGTCACGGACCTCCCATCTCCGCCACAATCCCCGTTCCGCCGTTTTGCACGTTACGTTACATCTCCATTTGACAGCGACGTCTGCCATTTTCACCAGAATCTGTACCCCACCTGCAAATCCCTCACGTACGTTACGCAGCTTTATTCTCTAGAGAGAGAAGCAGCGCTCACACAGAGGTTTCTAGAGAGAGAGAGAGAGAAGCCCATCGTAACCTGAAAGCAACCTCTCAGCCATTGTACAAGATACACGCAGATCAACCTCGCTCTCGTGAATGTGGCCAAAAGGCTAATTTGAAGTACGTAGATCAGTTCATAGATAGCGTTTATCACAAAAATGGAAATATCGTGTTGATTTGTCATTTCCGGATGTTTTTGTCTCACTGTCACGTGAATTCTGTAACTCTTATTCACTTTCTACAAACGTTGTTGTGCCGAATTATGTCGTATTGTTCAAATTAAGAATATCTGTAGATCTTCCATATCTTTTGTTTCACTGCAGAATTGATGCACAATTGATTCCTGTACATACCAATTACAATGCCAGGTACTACACAACACTTTTTGTATGTATCTGGAGACCATTAGGTAGTTGTTTCGTGTGCGTGTTTGATTGTTTGTTTGGTCGAGTTCAGGAGAAGTGGGTTTGAGCAGTGAATATGGAAGTGGGAAGAGATTTGATATAGAGGCGTGCGAGGACGAGAAGAGGAGGATTAGGATCAGGTCTTTGAAGAAGAAGGCGATGAGTGCCTCTACCAGATTGACACATAACATTAAGAGACGGAATAGGCGGGTTGCGGATTGCCGGTTCGCAATTGAGGAGTTCCGGGACGAGGAGGAAGAGGAGGCTGTGGATGCGTTCCGGCAGGTGTTGGTGCAGAAAGGCCTGCTTCCTGCTCGCCACGATGATTATCACACTATGTTGAGGTCAGTATACCATTCGTTTGTTGGTTGTTTTAAAATAGTTGAGGTATGTGTGCTTCAACAAGTGTTTGCTTCTAATCTCGAATTAAACAATTGATGCTTATAATCTGCCTAATATTCTGGTCTACTTTAATAAAAAAATTTGTAGCATTGCTTGTTTATATGACCATCTGCGAAGGGTGTATTTATTGGTCCTTTTGAGTTTAGACCTAACATTAAATCTTTAGCTGTTCATGTTTCGAAATTTCTACCACACACCTCCCATTCAACTATGTTTTAGTCTCGGTACCTTCTGAAGTGCTCTTAGTTTTGAGACATAGATTTCTTGTTACTAAAGGTACCGTTGGAAGCAATGACATAAACTGCTACTGTAGGATTTTGCAACCCCTCAACCCAATAAATAGAAGATAACCACTCAACCCACAAAAGAAAAAAAAGGCAATGTGGTAAATATGTTGATTCTCACCCCAAAGCGGAATTGGAAGTCTGTAGAAGATGGAGGACTTGCAGTGAGATTATATAAAACTGTCTTATTGAGTTTCCTCCATAAAAGTGATTATCACTGAGACAGATCATGTAGACGGTTGCTTATAGTTGCACTAGATGAAGGAATAGATCTCAATGCTAGCTCCCACGGTACAAGAATTGGTTCCATTACTTCAGACAAGCTTTTATCCTGAAGTGAGCTCCCAACACCAATTGCGGCTATAGTTTGTCAGGTCCATTGTTCGTGCTCAAATGTAGAATGGGCTGCTGCTTGGCATTCTTGTGCTATAATGCTAGGAGATTTACGCAGATTTCTAGGAATTAATTCCAGTTACGTTTCTATTCTAGAAGATTTGGACAATCAGAACTTGAGTAGAGACTTAGAGCTTCATTGTGACTACGATTGCTGGCACAAGGATTTGAAAAGTTTTGATCCTGCATGTTTGTCATCAAAGATATGTCTTGATGATGCTAGCACATACTTTATTCTCAATAGTGACTAACAAGAGCAAGGCCTTTAATTGCTACGAGGGAGCGGCCATCAGTTTGACCTCTTTTGACATAATTGAAATGAGAAAAAATAGAACAAAGAAGTATCGATCAATTAGTGGCACAAATCTGCAAGTTTATGCACCTCAATTGGTAAAACAATTGGCATGACAAGGACTGATATATTTTGTTTTTCCAATTTCGGACAACGCTGCACGCCTTCCTTTTTCCCATCATCTTCTGCCTTGTTTGCATATGCTTTTTATATTTTGCCAAGTTTCCTTTCTCCTCTACTTCTCCAGCTTTTGTTCCCATGTCTTCTTTAAACTGGAAAAGAAGGCGATTTATAATAGTGTTTTATCTTCTCGCCTTGCCTATTCTATCCTGAATACATGTAAATCGTGACTCCAAAAATTGTAGTATAAAAAATGGCACTTTCTATAGGTTTTACATGCTCTACTACTATTTGTAGGCTTTGAGTCATTTTCCTCAATTTGTTGCAGATTCTTGAAGGCAAGGAAGTTTGACCTTGAAAAGACGGTCCATATGTGGGCAGAAATGCTCAACTGGAGGAAAGAGTATGGCGCAGACTCTATTATTCAGGTACAAGGTCATGGTTGTCCGGTTTCTGTGCTATTGTTTATTTTTCCTTTTAAATTCATGATAAATGATGCGGAAGCGTAGAGTCCATATCTTGACCAAGATGAGCACCGATAACTATAAGAGTCCCCACTCTGTCTTGATTGGAAAGCAATCTGGATCGCTTTATTACTGAAAATTTGGTCTCACTTACGTGTGCTGCAAGAAAATTTACAGCTATAAACTTTTTAAGTATGAGATATCGTTTACGCGCTTATCGACTCGTTGAAAGTATGTACCATATCGTGTTATTATCGGTTAACGTTCTAACAGATATTTTAGTACCATGATCTACCTTTTAGGACTTTGTATATGATGAATATGAAGAAGTTCAGCGTTATTATCCTCATGGTTACCATGGCGTGGACAAAGAGGGGCGGCCTGTTTATATAGAAAGACTTGGCAAAGCTGAACCCAGTAGGCTTATGGGTGTCACCACAGTCGAAAGGTTCTTAAAGTATCATGTCCAGGGGTTCGAAAAGATTTTTGCTGAAAAGTTTCCAGCGTGTTCAATTGCAGCTAAGAGGCATATAGATTCTACAATCACAATACTGGATGTGCATGGGATGGTCAGTTCTGAAGCTGTCAAGATATTCATGCAATATACGTATCACAGTATATATTCATTTTGTTCAATTGGAATGCTTCTAATTGCCTGTTAGTTATGCAGAATTGGATGAGTTTTGGAAAGGTTGCGCATGATTTGGTAATGCGTATGCAGAAGATAGACGGCGACAACTATCCCGAGGTGCCTCAAACTTTCTGCTGAGCTGGAAAGAACTGATACCCATATTCTTGTTTGTTTTTTCTGATCCTTCTCTAATGCTCATCCTATACAGACATTGCATCAGATGTTCATTGTAAACGCTGGTAATGGATTTAAACTTCTCTGGAACACAGCAAAAGGCTTTCTTGATCCAAGGACCGCAGCTAAGATTCACGTAAGAGGATATACGTCGGTATTTGCACTAAAGGCTACAGAAGGTCATGTGAAACTAGTCAATATTGATTCTGAACTGATGTTACAGGTTCTTGGCAACAAATATCGGAACCGACTGTTGGAAGTTATAGACTCAAGGTTATACTTTATCCTGTTACTAAAGCATATTTTGTACAGTTATAAGGAGTTTTTGGGATATCAATCCAATCTCTTTCGACCACCTTTTTATTGAACAGCCAATTGCCAGATTTTCTTGGTGGAGGCTGCTCATGCCCAAATGAAGGTGGATGTCTTAGATCAGACAAGGGACCCTGGAATAGCCCAGAAGTGATGAAGGTATGGCAGCCCCATTCAGTCAAACAGTATTAAGATCATTGTGTGTTCTCATACCTGGACACTTAGGAATTGCTTCTCTGACTCCTAATGCAGCTAGTACATGTTGGAGAAGCCATGTTCTTGGACTATGTTTATAATATTTCTGATGCCGATAGTCCGGAAGTCAAACCAATTGTGTCTACGGTAAGATATCGATTGAAACAGCACACTGCTAATTTATTCATATGTTTGCCGTGCTTGGTGTTCTCTAACTAAAACTTTGCTTCTGTATACAGGTTCAGAGTACTGAAATTACTTCTTCCGAGTCAGGGCCAGATGCAGGGTTGAATACTTCTGGCGTCTCACTAGCAGTTGGATCTCGTGACAGAGTAGGCAATACTCAGCTATGTGACCCCCCCCAAAACAAAAAAAACACCCGCATGCGCGCCCAATTATATTGTGGGTTACTTCTTCCTGCAGCATAGAGACTGCAAGGATGAAATAACTGGTCTTAAGTGAAAGAGTTGTTTTGCTACCCGGCTGGAATATTTACCCTGTCACCCCCACCTGTCTGTGAACTTTTTTTTTCCAATTTTTTTATTAAAGAGAAGCTCTAAAATTGATAATCTACAAGCCTAGATATCATTAATTAATGTCCCTGTAACGTTCCTTAATGTTACTTGGAAAGACTGACTTCTTCTTTTATGCGCATTCTTAAGTACGCTCTCACATTCGATTTTCTCATTTGTATTTTATCCATTTCTTGATTTGTCCTAGAATACAATGAGCTGCAGCCTAGCTGAACCTGTTGGTGGTGGGGCCGGGTTTCACAGTCAGACAAGTACGTTATAAATTTATATGTGAATCTTATTCTGAATATCATACTTCGTGGATAACATGTGTCAAGGTGATTTTGATGCTTACGTCAACGGTAAAATGGATTGACTTGTGACATAGTGAATGACTGAGTCAAAGTTGGTCATGAATCACCTTTAATTTATATGTTGGCATATGAAGAAACTGAAGAGAGGACTCCTCCTCCCTTTGTTTAGTTGAAGCTATTGCACAAAAGAGTCTTCTTTAGACCATTTTTTGGTTTGCATCCCAACGAGTAAAGTACTGATGGAAGAACCATTCATAATTTTTAATCTAAACTGAAAAAGGGTGAGAAGAACGCTAAATTTACAGCCTGAATAGTGCACTCAATTGGGGCATTCCAAGTAGTACATACGTCTAAATTAGCTGACAGTAAAGTCTTCTTAGTATGTGACCAATTAGCATTTTGCTTCCCACATGCAATTTTTTTTTTTGGCAGAATATGTGTGAGGCTTGAGCTTGTTGATCCACGAGGATGTATTGTTTTACTGAAGAAGTTCACTTCTCTTTTTCATACCATCCTGTGATATTCTATGCAATGCATTTACATATACTTATCATTGATCGTTGTAGCAGATGACTTGACCAGGGACGGTACACAAAGAAGTCTGCCGAAGAAACTCTTTACATGCGTGGTTGACTTTGTTTGCAAATTATTGGTGTATATGTATCTTTTACTACCTGCGTCTTGGAATTTTTTCGTGAAGAATGGTTTGGACAAGCAGTTGGAAAACCAGCGCAAACCTGAGGTGGCACTTGTGACTTCTCGAGAAGACACTCTGCAGGCTAAAGAAGAGGATCTTCTCCATCCATGCTGGCAGAGGTTGCGATGTTTAGAAGCAACGGTGACTGAGCTGCGCGATAAACCAACCAAAATTCCTCCGGAGAAAGAGGACATGCTTCTTGACTCGTTACATCGTATTAAATGCATAGAGTATGACCTGCAGAAGACGAGAAAAGTAATTCCATACTTGTTTCAAGGCTTTACGTATATAGGAAAATAAAGCAAGATATTTATGTATATATTTGTCTTGATTGTTTACTGCTGGTAGGAGAAATAAACTCTCTCCTTTCCCGTAGGTGCTGCTTGCTACTGCAACAAAACAAGTGGAACTTGCTAGTTCGCTGGAAACTTTAAAGGAGAGAAGAATCAACGTAAGTTCTTTTTCGACTCTAAGGAAGTAATTGGAAAGCTTATCTCTTCGTGAGGAAATGGGGCCTTGGCTTTTCAACGAGGCAAGCCATTTCCTTGATTATCCAGGGATTACATTATTAGGTCTAGTTAGTGGTGAGTGGTGGCGATTATCCCTGTGTAGTCAGTCCTTGAAAGAACACATTATATGCAACATACTAGCTTTAGTAAGTCCTAGAGCTTCTGATGCTTTGCACTGTGTCTTGATATCTGCGGCATATGCTTGATTAATAGGATTCTTGCATATAACAATTTAAGCCACTAGAAAGGTCGGACATATGATTTATCACTGATGTAGTATCTCTAGGAAGTTACTCAGAACAGGTTGAAGTGTCAACCTAATTATGAGAATCACCAAACTGGAGGAAAATTAAATGCAAGAGTGTGGATGTGCTTGTGCACACTCAAGCTTGGACGGTCTTTTGGCTGGAAAACATGGACGGAAAGAAGGAAAGTTCCTACATCTTTAAGTTGGAAAGGGCTTCAAGAGATGCAAAGGGAACTTGATTTTCAACAATCCCTGAATATGTCATATTAAGAATCAAAACAATGAGTCAATGTTCTCGCACAGTTCAATTTTTTGCCCACATTGCTGAAAATATTAAGCAATTTACTATCTTCTCGCGACTACCAGAGATACACAGTCATTATGGGATGAGTGACGCACATATTTTTTAAAGCTGTACGGAGGGCAAATTTGCTTTTGTGGTTGATTAACTCTACACTCGTTCCCTCCGTCTAGGCTTGTGAAACTCATTGCTCATAAACTCATTTGTAGTCTCAGAGTTGGAGTTTTACCATGCGAATCAGATTCATTCAATCAAGTGTCCTTATCTTTAGACTGTTGCAAAAACAGAATAGAACTTTCCAGGGATTTCTACGTCCAAAAGGAAAAACTAATAGGCTCTGGTGTTCTTCTAGAATTAACAAAAGTTTTTTGGATGATTTTCACACCTTAGCACGCAACATGCTTAATTGGAAGAGGAGGTGCCCTGCTAATTGACTATTAAGTTGTTAGAAAGCTTCCATCTTTCATCTTACAAAGGTGAGAGCAAACATTAAGATTTATTCTGACGTAGTTTGAGATAACAATGGCAGATCAGGCCTCTTCACTGCTCTATTGGTGCAAAAGATCATGTGGAGTGGGATACGAAGTAGGCTAGCCAATATTAGATGGAGTAGAAAAATCCTTTTGGTGTATTTTTTTTGACGGGGGAGACAAACTACGGTTTGGTGCACAAGTCAGATTGTTCGGTTGCCTATCGCTAACCTCCTTGCTTAAGGCTATAGGTTATAAGCATAATCGAATCAATTCCATACTGGTTCCAAATTAGGGGTTAAAGCTATAGGTAAACAGCTTAGTTGAAGGCATTATAAATAGTATGTTATATACATCAATAGACTCCCTTCACAAAATTATATCGAGAAGGAAGAATAGATGCTACGATCCTCATGACCACTAACAGTAACCTCTTTGCTTGTCCTGAAAGTAACTGTATGACATACTTCGTCTAGTTACCATGTGATGTTACTAACGTTGGAGCAGTCACAATATAGCTAATATTGTGGTATATCGGAAATGCACCCACCGCATATTCGCTTCAATACGTGATGTTCATGTTGATGCAGGTTGGTTGAGCGCAGAGAAATCACATTTCCATGTTTTTGTGATTTAAATGCAAAAATTGTGTCTATTGCTCAGAAACCAGCTTTTCTTGTTTAAATACTTTTCCTCTGACTGGTGATTACTAAGCTGCAAGAATTGAAAATATTCTGTTTTGCTTTTGTGAAGATTAGTGTCTTATATGAGAGACTGTTTACAGCACCACATTGCATGTCCGTGCTAATATTCTTGTTTTAAATTAACAGGGCACCAACTCCTGTTGGTCAAGAAGTCCCAAGTCGTCTCCAAGTGGCAATGCCTCTTACCTGTGAACACTTCGCCTTTATACTTCATCCTGCTTCTTCAGAAAAGTTTGGCTTGGATTCCAGACCGAAATCAGTTCAAGAGTCGAGGGATTGGCATTCTAGGTGAACTGTTGACTCTGTACATTCAATCGATGCAAGATCGTCGTAATTATCATCACCACAACCATCATATTCCTGTTCCTTGACATGCGAATTCATACAATTTTGATTTCATTCTTTCCCTCCTTCAGTGTTCGGGTTCTCAAGCGAGTAGTTGAGGGTATCGCCATCCACCCAGGCTCTCGTCTACTTTTTTCATTGACGGATCTGGTTGCTAGCGGGTTGTGGGTGCTCAAGAGCTCATTTCTTTGTGTACATAATACCTGGCCTCAACAGGGGTTGGCATTTAAAACATTTTGAGTCTACATTGCTCTTCCAAATTTAAGCAAGAAGTGCTGATTGATTCGAGAAATTTTCATTTTTTTCTTCTTGCTTTATACTGTGTATATTGGTGCACTGTCAAACTGGTGAGTTCTAGTACATGACCAGAGGGACAGTAGCCAATGCTTGAAACTCTGCTAGCCACTGCCTAGCTTGTGCTGACGTGGTAATAATGAAAGGTCAGCCATAACGAGTTTCAAGCCCTACATTAGCAAGCTCACGAGGTGCTCCTCAGCTAGAGATGTCAAACGGATTGGGGGCTCGCAAGCAAGCCCCCGATCCAGCCCATAAAAAGCCCGGCCCGACCTGTGATATGAACAGTGGTGGCCTAGATCCAAAGGGCCAAGGGCTGGGCTGCCATTTTATCTAGAAATGGCCTGTAATCTTGCCCGATCCAGGCTCGCCCCGGTCTGACCCTTGAAAAAGTCCATTTCGGCCCTCATCCGGCCTGTTTGAGGCCTGGATCTGGCCCGGTCCAAGCCCGCCCTACCTTAAAAAAATTAAAATTTTGAAAAACGTTAACACCCCCCCCCCCCCCCCCTTCCAATAGCTATATAACGGCTAGTTTGAGAGGTATTTTCGTCCAATCTTATTTCAACAACTCTTTTATGCACTTTTGCATATTTACCCTCGCAACAACTATAAACGGCTAGTTTTTAGAGGTAAATTGGTCTTTTGTGAAGTTTGAAAAATCTATAAATTCACCCACTCTTCTTCACATTTTTTACATCAATCTTCTCACTCTCTCTTATTGAAATTTTGCAAGAGTTCCTACCATTCTTATTTGTTTCTAAGTAGTAACCCGCTCAAATTTTCAATTACAAGTATTCTTTAGTTGTTTAACTTTTTAATTCTTTTTCATTTAATTAGTCTTACCAGTTTTATATTTCATTCCTGTCAAACAATTTTTTGCATATTTACCCTCGCAACAACTATAAACGGCTAGTTTTTAGAGGTAAATTAGTCTTTTGTGAAGTTTGAAAAATCAATAAATTCACCCCCTCTTCTTCACATTTTTTACATCAATCTTCTCACTTTCTCTTATCGAAATTCTGTAAGAGTTCCTACCATTCTTATTTGTTACTAAGTAGTAACACTCTCAAATTTTCAATTACAAGTATTCTTTAGTTGTTTAACTTTTTAATTCTTTTTCATTTAATTAGTCTTACCAGTTTTATATTTCATTCTTGTCAAACAATTTTAGCGTAAAATATGTCTTTATCAAGATTATCAAAATCACGTAGTGAAAAACGTCCACCACCACCATAATTTCAAAATCAACCACCAGTGGGTATAGTTACCCAAAATTTTATTGAGTTTAACCAAAACATAGTTTAAATTCTTGGCGTGAATTTTTTCAAAAAAATAAATCTATTTAAAGTAAAAAATACACATGAGAATATGGTTATTTACAAGCAAAATAGATATTTTTACTCATTTTTTTGAACAATTAATCTATTATATATAAAAAATAGATAATTTCGCCTACTTATTTACAAGCAGCCGGTCTCAAGCCGGGATTAAAGGAAGAGGGCCTATAAATTTTTTTATCATAAATGTAAATTTACCGCTAAAAAAAAATGATTAAAAATAATAATTTTATTGCTTGAGCCTGGGCCTGGCCCAAGCACGACCCTAAATTTTGGGCCAAGGGCTTGCTTGGACTAGGGCTGGGTCCTCATATTTTTTAGGAGGCCTGGCCCAAGCCCGGCCCATTGACATCTCTATCCTCAGCTTGAGCTAATTTCGCTGGTTTGTGCATTGGATAAAAAAACCTCAATGCTTTTAGATAACTTTTTTGAACTTCCAAATTTGTTTTGTCTATCTAATCATCAAATTGCATTCAAAGAGTAGTTGTGTTGAAGCTCTGTTGTATTTCTCACTCCTCTTTTTTTGCTAAAAATGCGTGGTAGCAACATATTTAACCTTTTCAAAAGAAGTAAAATTTGGAAAAAAATTCAAATAAATACATGAAAATTCTGAGGGTAGTTGAATAACTCTTGACATTTCCAGCCAGAAACTATAAAAACGCTTTGGAGATAATTTGGCTCGAATCAAATCAGTTCCCATCAGTCGTTGCCATGGGCATCCCTGCAACCCTAACCCTAGAATCAGCAGAGAGAAAAAGACTCTTAGAAAGCGAAAGTGTGAAGAAGACCGAAAGACAGATAGTGATGGCTCTGGAATTATCATGAGCAAGGTGTCGTTTGGGTCTTTATGCATATCTGAACCCACCATCATGGCCATCAAACAAACCGGCTTCCATTACATGACTCAGGTATATACATACGCATGTGCCTGCATGCATGTTTCAAATTCCGTTAACAGATCGACAGATTGAAGCAAAAAAGAAAAACTTCTCAAATTTCTTTGTGGTTGAGTTGATTTAGTACCTCTAGTCAACACTGTTGCTACCTATACTAAACTGATGATTACAATATCAAGTGCGGAAAAAGTCATTTAAAAATGTCTTAACTAACTATTTTGACTCTTCGAATTTTAAGTGAAGAATTCGAACGTCTAAACATTTAAGTGAACTGAAATAGGAATTGCAAAGCAAAATGTGCGTGCTTTGACAAGTTAAACTACGCAATAAAACATCGAGTGAAGTAAATGCTTAACTTTGCCAAGCAAACTATTTTTTCTTATTTTGCTCGACCGTTTGATAACGGTGCCGTGGGCAACTTGAGATAGATAATCCCAAAGATTCTTATACGATGAGGTTGTTTTGTCTTGAGGTCAACCAACTAGGTGGGGGAGAGTGTCTTGTGCCGTTTGAGAAGGAGGCCAGTTTTAGAAGTAACGCCACCCAGGCGCTTACGAAGACGCATATGAGGCGATGAATGGGCAAAGTCTTTGAAAGGTTCCATAATTCTCTACATTTGGTTTCTTGTAGATAAGAAATAATTTTAGAGATTTAGAGAAGAACTCTAGAAAAGTAGAGAGACTTGTAAATATCTAAATATTATTGTAGATAGTTCTAGAGACGGAATGTAAATCGTTGGATAGAATGTGTCCCTAACATCCATTAAAAAGGTGCAGTAGTATAAATAGCCAAGACTTACTTGGCCAAGACATCAAGATTGTGTCCTTGTACAAGCATTCTCCAAGCAATATACTGTGATTCATTCTCCCAAACTCTTGTGTCCTCTTTATTCATTTGCTTTTAACATCGCCCAGCCTGAGGGATAGGCCGACTTAACGTACAAACGGGGGCTTGATTTAGCTAAGTGTTGAACGGTTTACTTAGGGAAGTCTGATGCCAAAGAAAGTGGGTTCGTACCTACGTGGAGGTGCCACAAAGGCTGCAGTTCGAGTCAGCTTCCAAGTGTGCAAAGTGAGAGACAGTGAGGGCGGAGTAAGGGCAGAGAGCAAGGCTCCCCAGACAGGCCGCGAGGGCTGGCAGCGCTGTGCAGACAGGGCGACGACGAACAGGGCCGGCAGTCGACAATCCAAGCTAGGGTCCAAGTCAGGGGTGCAGCGTCAGGGGTCCGATGTCAGAAGTCCAAATGTGTCTCTCACTAGTATTTCAGAAAGAATGGGTTCTTTAGAGAGAAAAAATGAAAATGTCAAATGAGATAGAATCCTTAAAATGAGTTCCAAAGTCCACTATTTATAGGCAAAAGTAAGCCTATGTCATCAGCTGACATGTGTCATCCCCTGGGAGTGACACGTCACCAGGGAGGTCCCAAAGTACCGATTCTCCGTTGGACTGTCGGTCCCCGAATTCGCACTGCCCTGCCTTTGCAGCATCTCTTTGCTTGTATGAGAAGACTGACCACACCGCGGTAGCATGATCAGAGTAAGCCCGTTGCCCCAGCCACCAGTCCAAGCCCTTACTGAATCCCACAAGGTGCTTCAAGAGACGCGCAGAGAACCTGGCAGCGGTGAGGGTTGCCCTCGTAGCCAACTGCCAGGCGGACTAGACGCGATGCCCTCCAAGGACCTGCTCCTGTCCCGGAGTGACCCGGGGGTCACCGATGATCACCGGCAACATGAGTGGACATGGTCGCAGCTCAGTGCCTAGTGTCACGCAAGTCACCGCAGGTGGTGATGGCTTTGTGGTAATGAGCACATCTCACTTCGGAGGGTCCTCGTGCCAGAGCCCCTGGAATGAAGACGGCGATGACTTTGTGGTAACGAGTACATCCCGCTGTGAGAGGTCCTCGTGCCGGAGCACTACGAGCGGATCCCCCCGAAATGAAGACGGCGATAGCTTTGTGGTAACGAGCCTATCCCGAGGCGGCGATGGCTTTATGGTAACGAGCCCATCCCGCTGCGAAGGGTCCTCGTGCCGAAGCACTACGAGCGGATCCCCTCGGAATAAAGACGGTGATAACTTTGTAGTAACGAGCCTATCCTGCGATGACGATGTCTTTATGGTAACGAGCCCATCCCGCTGCGAGGGGTCCTCGTGCTAGAGCACTACGAGCGGAGCCCCCCAGAATGAAGACATCGATAGCTTTGTGGTAACGAGCCTATCCCGTGGCGGCGATGGCTTTATGGTAACGAGCCCATCCCGCTGCGAGGGGTCCTCGTGCCGGAGCACTACGAGCGGAGTCCCCCGGAATGATGACGACGATGGCGTTGTGGTAACGAGCCCATCCCTCTGCGGAGGGTCTTCGTGCCGGAGCACTACGAGCGGAGCCCCTCGGAAGCATGTAATATGATAGTGGCACACGGGCGCGACGACGAACGTCGCGGAACAATACTTGGTGCCGGAGGCACGTAGTATGACAAAGAGCCAGGGATGATGGCTGTATCAGTGGCGCGACGTATGGACGCGACAGAATGTGAGAGTGCGGTGCGCGGGCGCCGACGACGGGGTCACGGAGGCAGTGTCTGGGTGCAGGCGATGAAGGTCACGGATACGGCGTGTGGGCGCGGGCGACGGGAGTCGGGGAGTTGTCACGTGGATGCGGGCGATGAAGGTCACGGAGGCGACACGCGGGCGCGGGTGACGGGAGTCGCGGAGTTGGCGCACGGGCGACGGGTGTCACGGAGATGGTGCGCGGGTGACGAGATTCCTAGAGCTATCGCGCAGACGCGGGCGACGAAGGTTGCAGAGATGTCGTCTGGGCGACGGGGGTCGCGGATATGACGTTAGGGCGACGAGAGTCGCGAAGATTACGTCGGGGCGACGGGGGTCGCGAAGATGTCGTCCGGGCGACGGGGGTCGCAGAGATGTCGTCGAGGCGACGGGGGTCGCAAAGATGTCATCGGGGCGACGGGGGTCGCAGAGATGACGTCAGGGTGACGGGGGTTGCAGAGATGATGTCCGGACGATGGGGTCGTGGAGTCGGCGCACGTGTGACGGCGACGGGCACCATGAAGCCGACGCGGGCGACGTGAGTCACGGCGACGGGGCACGACCATGAGCGACGGGCACCGTGAAGTCGATGCGCGGGCAACGGCGGGCATCGCAGAGTGAGTGAGGTGATGGCGCACGGGCCCGGGCGAGAGGCACTGTTGAGTAGGAGCATGGGCGACGGTGGGCGTCGTGAAGACGGCGCAAGGCGGTGAGCGACGGTTGTCGCGACGATGGAGCGTGGCGACGAGCGACGGTCATCGCGACTACGGCGTGCGACGCGAACGACGGTCGTCGGTCGTTAAGGTAGGTGGTCGACCCCCCCGAGGTGGTCGACCCCCTAGGATGGCTGACCCTTTAAGGTGGCCGACCCCCCTAAGGGGGAAGGTACGCCAAGGTTGCTTCAGAAAGGAAAAATGCACGTGACTTGATTATGTGTTGCTTTGACCGGCCTGTGAGCGTTGAAAAGTTGACCGTTGAATGTGCCGACGTGTCATGAGAATTGAGACCCCCAATGGGCCTATAAGCGTAGCCGAGATAAGTTGGGAACAAAGTCTTTAGTGCCGTGACAGGTGGCACCAATATGTTGCTAGTAAAAATATGCTTTGCAACCTAGCTTGAAAGGATGACCTGCAATACTGAAAACGAGTGACCACAAGGTGGGTTCTCAGTGGAGAACTCTCTGATGTTTAAGTTAGAGTGTAGCTACAAGGTAAAAACTCTGAGAAAGCAAGAAAAGATGGTGCGTTTGTGTGTCAAGTTGTTTGCGCACTTTGCGCACCTAGGGGAGAAAAGATGGTGCGTGGGTGTGAGAACCGTAGCGGACTTAGGAGTTGGACGCTGACCTTGAGCTTGATCCTCGAGGATCACGTTAGGATTCTTTAAGAACCTTAATTTTTTTCACTAGGCCATAGTTGACCCAGTTTAACTGGGCATGCCAAGTATCCCCCAATAATTTGGAGTTTATATTTGAGCTATATCACCCAGTAATGCCAAACGATGGGCATCGTCTACTACCCCCTACTGAATACCTATTAATGCAGCTCTCAAAGCAAAAATCGAGCAGTTAAGCTCTCTCTCGAAAAACATCTGAAGCCCTGAATCATATCCGTCTCCTTTCTCGATGATATCGCTAAAGAATCTGCGGGAGACAATAAATTCTGAAAGCCCCAGTCCAGAAAAACCCGTTGTCCGATAACAGACCCAAGGCCCACAAATGTCATCAAGCTGATGCTCAATATCTGCAATGAAAGGAGTAGGATAACAGACATGGGTCCATTTTGTAGTTAAGAGAAAGAAGTCATCCTCATCTTCCTCAAACTTTATCTCGTCGGCTTCTTCATTCCCTTCTCCGTGCCTTGCCATTTTACCATCCGAATCATCATCAGATCATCGTCGTCATTGGAATCATCATCATCATCAGAATTATCGTTGTTGCCACCATCATTGTCTCCGTCATCTCCTTCTTCTTTGTCTCTTTTTCGCTTCATCTTCCTCTCGACCGTCCTGATCTCTGAATTCAGCACCGGAATCTCCGAACTCTTCAGTGCGTTCTCCAAAATCTAACGTTTTGCTGGGATCCTGGCCGATAATATCAATTTAGAAGTCGTAATGACCGACATGAGAATGAGAGCTCTCAGAGTGAGTGTTTCCATCTTTGGGAACGACGTCGTCTAGGTAGCAGTGGGTCGAAAACACAAACTTCCTTGGTGGCTTTACCACCACAGCAAGTGAGTTGGCAGTTGCGTCGCCATCAAAGACGGAGTCCTTAGCAAAGCTGAATTTTATGGTGAAGCTGCAATGGAGCAGAGCCGCGGCAGAGTAGGTGATAAATGTCGGTGACAGAGAGGAAGCGGTTGCGGTGCTGTCCAAAACGGAAGGTCCAGTGGCATTTGTATCAAAGTTGTAACAGGGTAGCCGCGGCGGAGTAAGTGATAAATATCGGCGGCAGAGAGGAGGCGGTTGTCGCTCTGTTGAAAACGGAAGCTCCAACGGTTGCGGAAATGATCGCTGCAAAGAGGAGAAAGTGTTTGTAGGTTTGGACGGCAATAGAAATGAGAGGGAGGTAATGACGAATTAGGGATTTAAATTCACGGTGGAGGATAATATATGCACGCTCCATTTTTTTCGGTATGCCGAGCATGAACACTTTTTGGGTGGGCCAGCCATGGTACTTCAGCAAAAATGGGCCTTAACAACTCTTTAGGCTCTGAGCTATTTTTTTTGTCTTCAGTTTTTAAAGAGCAGTTTATTTTTTTTTTTTTACAAAACAAGTGGGTGTTTGATAACCCTTTTTTTTTTAGTTTTTTTTTTTGGTGTTTGGTAACCCTTTTTATTTTGACTTTTTTTTTTGTGGTGGTTTGCGATGGCGATGGTGGGGCGTAGTGGTGGTCGACGGTGGTGGTGGCCGGCGGTGGTTGTCGCCAGCAGTGGCTGCCGGCGGTGGTGGCCGCGGTGGCTACCGGCGGCCAGAGGTGGCCTCTGGCCAGCGGTGGTGGCCACCGCCCACCGCCGCCCGATGGTGGCTGCTGGCGGTCGGAGGTGGCTGTCGGTGGCTGCGGGGCGACGGTGGGTGAGTTGTGGTGGAGGTCTGAAAAAAAAATTTAAAGTGAAAACGAAAAGAGCTTTTTCCTCTTTTTTTTTTACTCTACAATTTAAAAAGCCACTTTTTAAATTGAAAAAAAAAGTGGTACCAAACACTCCTATTTTTTCCAATTTTCAAAACTAAAAAAAAAGAGTAAAAAAAAATCCTGTCAAACGGCCCCTTAATTTTTAGGGCGGCTTGTTTTTTTATTAAACGTGTTGGGTCAAATAGAAGTAATACTCATTTGCTCACTCTACCTAACTCTACTCGGCCCACCCAAACATTACCATTTTAGCATGGTATTACTTCTTCCATGACATTGAACTTTTTTTTTCCTTTGAACTTTATGTGAAATCTTAAGATTGATATGGGGCATGTAAATATTAACATTACTCGTTATTTTCACCATAAATTAACTTGCCAAAGTGAGACATACATATATCTAATTGAGGAGTAGTTCAGTCCATAGATACTTGTGTCCTTGCTTTGCATGTAATAGTAGCGAGCAAGACTGTTTCAGCCAGTAATCAATTGCTTCTTGAAACTCTATTGCAAGAGAGAAAAACATTACTAACATAACAAATATTGTGTAAGAGTGGCACAGCTGCTGCACTAATCATCTCCAGCTCTATCATCTAACCAAACAAGCATCTTTAATTGATATGTATGATGATGTGCATGAATTTTTTATGCTTCGTCCAATTCTAAGCCTTCAAAATTGCTAGTGCTTGTTATGTAAAATGGTCCATAAATGATAAGAAAAAGTTGCTGAGCCTTTTCGTACTCCCACGGCTTCATGACATAGATTGCCACTCCATATTTCAAATAGTGTTGTTCGAACTTGAATCCAACAAATTTTAAAATTGTCTGATCTCTTAAGTATTGGTAAGAAGTTGAGTATAGATTATATGCTCTAACCATTGGAGTCACTTCTTTTTCTCATGAAAACCGACGTGAGAGACCTCGTTCGCTATGTTTGGTCATGATTTAGAGGGTGTACAATATTAATTTGAGATGGTCAAACCTAATTTAATCTAGATTAAATTATAAATGTGAGTGTTTGACAAAAAAGATTAAGATGTTTAATCTATCTCAAAAAGTTAAAAACTAATTTAATTTATAATTTTAGAAAGTGAGGACTATGAAATAATCATTTTTCTCATAATCAGGTTTGATCTTCGATTTACCATACTATCTTCATATTTCTCAAGAAAGGACATCCCGTTCCCTCTAACTAATTTGGAAAAGTTATCATACTATCCAAACTAATGTGAGATTGTGGGTGCTTATAATTCAAAATGAGAAGTAAATAACTTTCATAGGTGGGTGAAAAGGAGAGGTCGAATTAGGTATATCTAATTTAATGGATATAAGTCAACTCTTGCGGATGTTTCGACGGATGATTCTCAAATCCGATTGACTCTAAGATAAATGAAGAGTTGGTTTACGTTATGTGTAATATAGTTGTTTACATATAAAAGTTATGTCAACAATATTACTTCACTAGATTGATATTAAGAATTATTGAGTGTCCTTCATAGTCATGTTGCCATAGTGAAACTAATTTAAGTACTTTTTTTTCCAAACACTTTTTTTTACTTTAAGTTGGTTTACATCTACTTTTCCAAACAACAAACGATTAAATCTAATTTTGAAAGTTGATTAAGATTAAACTGAAATCTGATTTTTAGAATCAATCTCAAATATACTCTTATTTAATGCAATGTTTAATGCAATGTATTGATCTTAAACATTCACAAAAAATCAAATCAAGTGAAAGCGTGACACATTCGACCAATCAAAGTTGACAATGCCTTAAATAAAATGTTCTTGGGTGTGGAACAAAGCTAAAAAATCTCGTTAAAACGCCATGATCTTCTTGTTACTAGTGATCAATTCCTATGTCGTGGTGCGGTATCTCAAACTTAGTTGTGCCAACAAACGATTGCACACTAAAATTTGCTTTTTTGCAAGCTTAGTTACGTCAACATAATCATTTTTCATTGTGATTTTTTTGATTTAGAGTATGCAAATGACTAAGAAAGTGTACCATTCTTGCTCCATATTTGTAGCCAACCATCTGGAGGGAAATTTTTGGAAAGGCCTAAGAATGTGCAAATATAAAAAAAATAGAAAAAAGGGATAAAGACTCGAACAAATTTCCAGAGTCGGATCCATTAGCTCGTAAGTGGTACTAGAGTTTGGGACACAGGCAACGTCAGTGCAAATACAGATTACAAAATTACATTAATTAATATTATAAGTTATAAGATAACTTCCAGAGCAAGAGGGTAAGAAAAAGTAACAGACATGGTGAGAAAAAGAGTTATAAGAGGTGGTTAGAGATAGAGTAAGTGATTACAAAATAGAGTGGGAGTGGGACTAGAAGGTAAAAGAGTAATTGAAAGTATGTTTGAAAATTTTAATTTGTTTAATAGTCACTGCTAATTTTTCTAAAAGATTAACATAATTGTTTTAAAAATGAAATAAAGGGCATAATTGAAAATGCAAAAAGGTTCACCTCCCTTTAGCAATAATATATAGGAGTACAATATATAATATATAGATAGCGCCCCACACACAGTCCACTAACTACCAACTACTTTCACCGCCCTCCCCCACTGTCACCGCTACCAAACACCCACCACCACCCAATCTCTGATTCCACAGCCCCACGCTCCAAACCCTAATTCCCAAATTAATGGCTACCACCAACTCCTCTCCACCGCCATCATCGCCACTCCCACCACCACCAGCCTCTTCTCCACCACCAACTTCTCCTCCACCACCACCCCCCCAAGACCCAGACGAAAACTCCGGCCAACTACAACCACAACAGCCACCTTCCTCCTCCCCCTCACCCTCAAACCCTAATTCCCCAAAGCCACCACCATCACCACCACCTCCACAACCCCAAGACTCGGACCAACACTCCGGCCAACTACAACCTTCCCCCTCGCCCTCCCCGTCCCCCTCCCCCACCCCCACACCCTCAAACCCTAATTCCCCAAAACCGCCATCACCACCACCAATTGAAACTCAAATCATATCCTCCACCACCACCACCACCTCCTCACCTTCCAAAAAGATCCTACCACTCCCTTGGACGCACCAAGAAACAATCAGCCTCATCCAGGCATACCAAGACAAGTGGTACTCCCTCAAAAGAGGTCAGCTCAAGGCCAACCAGTGGGAAGAAGTGGCCGTCGCCGTCGCCGCCCGCTGCGGATACGACGAGCCATCCAAGTCCGCCATCCAGTGCCGCCACAAGATCGAGAAGCTCCGCAAGCGCTACCGTGCCGATCGGCTGAAGCCCCACCCCAATTCCTGGCCCTACTTCGAGCCTATGGACCGCCTAGAACGCGGCCCATTGCCCATCTCTGCCCGCCCCATGTCGATTGCCAAGCCCAACCCAAATGAGGAAGAAAGTGAGAGTGGTGATGATGTCATTGATCATGGAGACCTTAGCAGGAGAAACAAGTCCAAGAGCATTAATCACATTGTTCGTGGCGGAGGGAGTAATGTAAGTGAGAGGGTTTTGAGGGTTTCAAGGAATAATCCTGCGATTGGTTGGAAGCAAAAGCGAGAGGAACTATCTGAGAGTAGTGATGATGATGATGATAGTGATGATGAGGAGGGGGAGGAAGAGGAGGAGGAGGAGGGTGGAGTGGGGATGGGATTGGCGGCGGAGATAAAGGCATTTGCAGAGAGCTTTGTTAGGGTGGAGAAGAAGAAGATTGAGATGATGAGGGATACAGAGAGGTTCCGGGCAGAGATGGAGAATAAGCGAATGGAGATGATCCTTGAATCGCACAGGAAGATTGTCGATACGATTCATAGAGCTTTTGGGTCTCATAAGAAAACAAAGGTAGCTCAATGACCGAAGCTCCAGGTTTCGTTTTGCCTGTTTCTATTTTAGAAATAAGTTTCTTTTTCTTGTAATGATCAGCTATGACAACTTGATTAGTGTAAGTTTTTTCGGATTTTGTTTGATATATGTCTGTGCAGTGATAATTAGACGTAACAAAATTTGAATCTTGTGGTTGTTTTTGAGAGCTAAAGAAGTAGCTTTCTTGCTATTTTACTTTGAGAATTTTTTTTCCTCTTGGTCGATATGTTGTGTAGCCATCTGGTTGCTTAATAAGAGCAGGAACACCTTATGGGATGTGTCTTGAGAAAATATGTCAGTTTTAGAAGTGTACTGAAAAGACTACGAGACTTGCATTTATCACATTTCCGTGTTCTACAGAGTAATTTTGCATTTTTATTGTTTGATTAACATGAATCGACGGTTATGTGAGACGTACGAATGACTAATGGAGTGTTGCTTAGCCATATATATGGCCTGTATCTGCAACCGACATGATTTTGTTTTGGGTTTAACTTTGTCAATATGGCCAATCTGCTTACTAGTATGCAATCTCTTTGAGTATATCGAAGGATAGATCCAGTCCTTAGGAGTTAAGTATATTCTTGCTACTTCAATGATTATGAATCTCAACAACAGCTAAGAATTCTTCATCTGATTTCTGATATTAAGCATTCACACTTGGAATCACGATTCTTGTCCAATAACCACCGGAGTGAATGGGTGGGATGGTTGAAGGCTTGTTGGGTTCGAGTCCTCTCCATTGTGCTGGGGTGAGGCCATTTTCACCATTCTGGGTACTGTTCACATCACCCTGGACACAGCCCCTAATGGTTCTATTTACCTGGCTTTGTTAAGCCCTGGATATTTATTCCTTCCTGCCTTTCTCTGAACGCTACAACCACAATTTTGTTTTGAGATTTTAGCTGCAAAGTTAGTAGAAGCCAGCCATTAGAAAAGTTTATGATAATATCTTTCCAAGAAGCCGTTCACCATTTAAAAATACGTATTGCTTGGCATGCAGTAGTTCGTTGTCACAGTTTTGCTGTTTTACTCTGATGCAATCCTTCTGACTCTTTTCGTCTGCATCCCTATGCTCAGGGTAGCCAATTCTGGCTCATATATTAATATGTAAAATTTGCTTTTCAATGCTGATTTATGCTTGTCATATGGTTCCTAAAGTAGAAGGTAGGTAGCCGTGAACTTCTCACTCCCCAAACTTCATACTTGTTTGACCAAAAGCTTTCCTGTTTGTTTAACATCTCAGTTCATGTAAGTTTATGTTAGATAAGCTGATTCATCATGCTGAATCCTTTTGTTTTTAATATTTACAGTCGGTGCATGTGGATCATTCCGCCTGGCATATTATTTCACCTGTCTTTGTGCAGTCTTTGCACTTTGTTGGGTTTCAATCGGTTTGAGGAAATGAGTGTTGGTACTAGTTGTTTGTGCTGGTACTTCTGTTCTTCAAACTCTTTCGTATCTACGCTTTCTTCATATTCTGTATCCTGGCAATCTCTAATATGCTTCTGCAAGGGGCTCGGAAAAGAACTTTATCCCCAGAATACAATGAAAATGTGATTTTGGTAGTAAGCACACACTGTATTTGACTTCCACATCAACTTGTATCAGGTCTTAGCCATAAGTGTAATCAGAAACTTGGAAGTGCTGCTTCCCTCCAGTTTTCTTTTTACGCGACTCTGTTCCTGATGGAACTTCATATATTTTCCCTCCCTATCATGTCCTGTTCCAGATGCCATCTCTCTCTTCATTTTCTCTCCGTTTCCGTTTGTACAGGAATCCATGCATAGCACATTGCGGAAAAAAGACACCCAAGGAATGTTATGTTACAAGGGCCTGCATGTCAGATATCTTCAAAGAACAAAGTTTTGATTTTGCCACTAATAATGGAACAAGCTCTACTTTCTCTTAGAAGTATATTACGTACTTTTTTCCACAAGTTTCCTCTCATCTTTTAGCTGTAGTTGAGAATCGTAATTGAAATACAAGGTACTTTGGACTTTGACAAGCACAAGTGCCAAACATCCCTTCAGTTATAATTTGACTTGAAAATAGATAGAGCATATGGGAGAAATTATAAGCTTCATCTGCATGAAATGCCTTGCCTTATTTCGCATCTGATCAAACAGTAGTCCAAGTTCGTTTTATGGCCTAAACATGGCAGTTTGCTCACCAATGAGCAGAATCGTGCTACATACCCATTGTGCTCCCTTCGTGGCGACTCTTCTTTACATGCTCTTTTCTTTGGACAGTAACGCGTCAATCAAGTCCAAGTCTCCTCTCTAGACAATCATTCCCTAAATTAATCTGATACATTCAGAAAAATAAATTTTGCGACGAAAGCACGCACCATTACAAAAATTAAACGCTGCCCAAAAACTTCCATTGAGAGATTCTAAGTTCATTTGCTCGTCCTTATCGGCCACCTAATGTAATTCCATAGAAGAGGAACAAGAAAATCTTTTGTACTGACTCAGCTTTTCAGCTCCCTCACTTTCGGAAAGCCAACACTCGACTCTTCGCAATTCTACAAAAATCAAAGAAAAATGTCCTTCGCCCACTTAAAACTCCTTTCAAGACAACTTCACCTCGAGTACAGGACACGTTTGAGAGAGGGAATACAACTTTGAAACCAACACCAGTAACCATAGAAGGATTTGACTACTATCATACGAACTTTGCATTACTGAACACAATGTCGTGTAGATTTTTACAGAAGCACCGAGGCAGCTTCTATCAGTATTGCAGAACGGAAAAGGATTTTAGGCGGTAGTTGACTTCACTTTGCTATTGTCGATAAACCTCGACAACCCCACAAGCTCCTCTTGCTACTTATGATGTTCTTTACAAATCCCCCTAGAAATCTCCAGTTACTTCCACTACAAACATAGAACTCAAAATCACCAACAGGGGTTTACAGAGTTGGATCAAATGTCGAGAGGGCACATGCACACAGGAAGAATTGGACTGAAATAATTAGGAATTTTTGGATTCTGTAAAGAGGTAAACTTGTTAACAAATTACAAGAACTGCACAGTCGCCCATTGCAAGGATGGAAGATGATTTCTCTAACTTCTAACATCTGATCAGTGTGTACACCCGATGACTTGGCCTATTCACAAAATTCCCCACAGGCTTTGGCCATAACAATGATAACACCCCCCCCTAATACAAAAGGGCAAATAATACATGGGCTAATCTACTGGGGCAAAAAGAAATACAGCCCCTCCATACACCGACTGTGGAACGCTCTTTTTTTCTTCACCCGCGGCAGGGCAGGGAGCAAGAACTAAAAAGGGTAAAAGATAGGAGAGATGAAACCCTGTACACATACCTCTGTCTCTATCTTCCCACATCTCTATGGTAATTTTTTAATATACAAAATTCCCAAAAAATTAGCCCTGCCAACATCCCTTCGCCTGTAGGTAACAATCACCAGCTGTTTCCAACTTGTAAGACCATGAAGGAAATATGAGCTTCATCTGCACAGCACCCCATGCCTTAATTAGCATCTTAAGACTTTGTAAGAACATTCAATTTTCCACTTCATAGCTATCATAACAAGCAACAGAAAAGTATGTCAGGCATATTATTGCAGAATCAAATTAAAACATAGCGTACCTGTACATCGCTCTTACAAGGGCATGCCAACCCAAATCGAGCAGGACCAGCCGCTCCAGAAATCAGTCAATCCGTCGGAGCGCTTCACTCCAGTTTAGTGTTAGTGGGCCTGAGATGCGAACTGTTTGGTCCTCCATGCAGCTGTGTCTGCTGTTGTGGTGATTGCTGCTGTAGCTGCTGAGGCGGGGGCGGTGGTGTTGGAGGTTGTAGCTGTGACGGCTGCCACTGTACACCACCATCATGGCCAACAAACTGTCTTTGGCCAGGCCCTTGGCTGGCTGGCGCTGGAGACTCACTCCCAGTGGAACTTGTCAAAGGTAGATTGCCTGTGGAACCCAAATGCGTTGCATGATTTGGCATGCCAGAATCAAAAGATGGATCTGATGCCTTCCACGGAGGAGCACTGGCAGAAGAAACAACAGGTACTACATTGGTCAAATCTATACAGGCCTGTGGCATTGCAGCCGCTATGCCTACCTGAGATGAATTGTTGGCAGAGTGTTGCTCAGCTTGAGATTCTCTTGCTTGCAACTTATTCTGCGGATGAGAATTCACTTGACAATTCGGTTGAGGCACTCTTTGAGCATTCGGCTGAGTTTGGTTTGCTACCTTTAAGTGAGTCTGGTTGGAAGAAGCCATGATTGATGGTGGAACAGTTTGATGGGAAGTGGATAGTGTAGGAGCAGAGGCAACTGGTTGGACATGATTTTGGTTGGCAGTATCAGAATGAGAAGGGATCTGCTGCAGTTGCTTCGATGAAGGGGGTGCCTGAGTAGAATATATCTTTTGCTGAGACTGGGAGTGATTTGAAGAATGAGGGGGCACTGACTGCTTTGAAGATTGAACAGAATTCAGGCCTGAGCCAGAATATAAGCCCTGACCTAAATGAGGAGTCTGCTCCCCCTTCTCTGTTGACTGGTTTCCTGGAGCAGCCGGAAGGCCATTCAGAAGAGTGGGATCAATGGAAAGGTTCGGATGTATCATCATGTTTCCTCTTCCCACTCCTTTTGAACCTTTAGCCTGCTGTTGACCTTGTGTCTGTTGCCGTTGCTGAGGGTGGTGCCTGCCTGCTTGTTGAAACTGCTGCTGCTGCTGTGGCTGGCGTCGTTGCTTCCCCATCTGATTTGGTAACGCACTTCCACCAGATTGAGGGTTTCGGCCAAGCCCATGAGGAGGCATGTGATGTTTCTGTGGATGCTGCAAAATTGGAGTCATCGAGGATGACGATAGTGATACAGCAGAGGAAGAACTCTGCGATGGTGGAGATGAAATTGGGAGTTGAGACTGTTGCTGCACATGTGGCATTAAAGGATTGGACGGAGCAAATTGCTGCTGCTGCTGCTGCTGCAGTATTCGATGTTGCAGGTGCCTCTCTTTAGCTACGTGAATGGCATAGGCTTGGTGTGAATTAGTTGCATGATTAGGTCCTTGGAGATGTTGATGATGAGAAGTATTAAGCGCATGGGACTGTTGTGGGGACATTGGATGTGACTGCTGGTGATGCAGCGGGTATGGCGGAGAAGCTGTCTGATTAGAGAAAGACGGACTTAACCCTCCGAAAGGAGAGGCCCCTTGGCTATTCCCCTGTGAGACTTGCATCTGAAGCTCCGGGGCAATCATTTGCCTTTGATGTTGTGGCTGTAGGAGCAGACAATTACACAGATAAGAAAATGGAAGTGGAAATGCAGTAACCACAGAGTTAGAAGATCAGGTGATCATTAGGCGAGAAAAAATCTCGTAGAAAGAAATACATATGCCAAGAAAAGGGGCAAGCCCATATTCTTTTACATCTAAAAAGAAAGATCAGTAACTACCCCTAAAACTGCGTCAGAATGGAAACTGTTATTTAAGTGCCAACATACTAAAGCAACCATATTCAAGGTGCAGATTAAGGTGTTAGATCCATTGCATAAACTCAAAGACCAAGTATAATCTGAGCCAGAGATCAAAATGATGCCACGAGAAAGCTGCCTACCAGGACTCTGTGGCTCACAGTTCGTATCTGATGCCAACAATAACATCCATACTCTGATTTTTTTTTATAGGCTCCTATATATTGTGTTAAATATGTTAAAACATATTTGCGAAAATACCTTCTTGCCATTCCTTGATTTTATTCTGATGAAATTTGTCAATTTACATGCCACATAATCAGATGTTTAACTGATGGTTATTCAACAATCACTTTAATCCCGAAATAGCATATATATCTTGTGCAGTTTCCATTTATGAATAGGATCAGAACTTTACGCCATCATTAGAAAAAGGACAAGAAGAACATCTCAGGGGAAAAAGAAGAAGTGAGCGAGAGGGTAAAAAATCAGATGTCCACCTCAATAGGACTAAGAATGTGCCACACAGACCAGCTTCAGAAAGATCATTGATAGAAGTAATAAAAGAAATGAGACTTCTAGTAATAGAAGAGATGAAACTTCAACTAGAAGTCCTGGAAGAGTTTGAAAATCGTATTTTGCAGTCCTCATTTCTCAATATATCATACATCCTGCACCTTGTCAAATTCAACAATAGAAGAAAAAAAAACAATCTTAATCCAAAAGAATAAAGTAATATCTCTCTCACCCGCATTAGATGCAAAGCATCACGAGGTCTCAACATCGAGTTCCCTTGACCGTGACCAGGCCCTGTGTGCATATTTACAGGGCTCGTCATTGGAACCATACCCGAGGAGAGCATACTACCAGAGTTCAGCATAGATGATGAGGCGATTCCTTGAAATCCTGGCCTTGACATGGGCATGCTTCGAGTCATCCCACCCATCACGCCCATACCATTTCCACCAGCTAACATACGAACACCACGATCAGTTCCTGGAACAGCACCAGGAACAGGCGAACTAGGCTGCTGGATGTTTCTACCAGATATCATTTGATTATACTGTTGTAGTCTCTGCTGTTCATCAATTGATAAAGATGCAGTTCTGGGAATGCCGTATCTACCATCCCAAAGAGGTAAAATGCCCAAATGAAAAAGTAGCCAAAATCAGATTACAAATACCAAGGCAAACAGTTTGTCTCAAGCCATGTAGAACATTACCTAACAGAGGTCTGGAGTGAACCAGAGGGAGATGACATGTTACTGCCAAGAACCACACTGGAAGACCCTTGGAGCGGGGAATTTGCACCAGAAGCAGGAAGCATTTGCGCTAAAGTACCCTGATTTGAAATTGGCAACCCGCTGCTGTGAGGACTTTGATACCCAAGGCCAAGAGCCTCTGGACTAGATCCAGGTGTATCACAGAGATCAAGAGGTCTTCATTAAAGACAAAAAGAAAAAAAAGCTTCACATTATTTTGAGATATGGCCACTATAAACATGTAAACATCAGAAGAGACACTTAAGTAATGCTGGTGAGAACGAAAGGATGAGAATTGTGCACACAAAAGTGAGAAATGACAACAAAACTTACGTGAGCACAGGCCCTCCTCCATTCAGGTTATTTGGGCAGACTTGGGAAAGAGCATGTGTATGAGAACCGTGAGATTGCTGGAGTTGTTTGGCGTCCTGGATATCATTCTTCACAAATAATATTTAAAGGCATTGTTAGAAAAGAGTTCAAACAAGAGTACTGAGCAGCAGATCAAGCAACTTTACCATATACGTTAAGCTTTTACAAATTATTTTGGACCCCACCACCCACTACCAGTCTTCGCACGACATCCAGATTTCATAATAAGTTATTGTTTCCATATATTTCCACCTATCTTGCATCAATATGTTAGCTTTTGCATTTGAGAAGCTTGATGAGTTAATCTTCTATATACTTGTTAAGTTGGAGTACATACTCGACGCTGGAAAAACAACAGTACTTCCCAACAAGGGGCAGCATGGGCAACCAAGTTAAAAAGTAGTCCACCAGCAGACAAGTGAGGCAAACCAACTGAAGGCATATACAATGCAGCTTTAATCATGCAGTTTTGACATATCTAGTGGAAGCACATAGATATCAAGGTTTTACAAAGATACGACTCTCCAGCCTGTCTGTCATGCAAGACTTGGGATTCTATTTAGACCTCTAGTACAACCAGCATGAAAAAAAGTTTCAACAATCAACGAACAGTGATTTTAAGACCTCATTTTCAGCAAACAAAATTCACATGCAAAATTCCTAAACGTCCTAGAACTATCAAGTAATTCACATGCAAAAAAACCGAAACTGATAACTTAGCTCCTCCAAGAACTGTATTATGATCAGCTTTGAATAGCTTCTTCAAGTTCGTGTTCTTTGAGATTAATGAGAAGTTGCATGAAACGAGCTAGAGCTCATGTTCAAGCTCAAGCTCCCGTGATTGAGCTAGACTCACTTGACCTGGACTTAAAAGTATTTTCCGTCTCAAACAAGTTCGGGCCTTGATATGACAGTCACACAAAAATACCACTGTTACTGTTTGAGTAGAAACATAGTCGTATTTTGGTTTAATTTATGTTCAGACATACATGGAATTTAACAGAGTTGTACGCTTCGGTCTAGATACATATATATAGATTAAGGAAACAAAATAGAATGAAGCTAAACGAGCCACAACAACCCCATGATGTCAAGCCAGGATAGGTTATTAAAAGGTCATTTAGTTTAAGATCAAGATCAGTTTGTTTAGTAAATGAACAGAAAGGAACAAGCCCTAAATGAGCCCATCTGCATCCTGTTCATGACCGGCTCAGTTATTTTACAGCCGTACTTGAGAACATGGGAAAATGAAAATGGCTGAAGGACACAGTTCTGAGAGAGAAAATTGAACCGAGGTAACATTCGATAATAGCAACAAACCTGAATCCTTCTGTACTGTTGCTTTTGCCCAATCATTATAATTTTCTCAAAATGAGATTTTAGGGTATCCTCTTCCATTGGCCCTTGCAATCGTTGAAATAACTGTCTGGCACTTCCCTGCGTGACCAAAGCAGCGGCAAGCAAGTAAAATTAGATATGCCAAATACAAAAGGGAACCAGCAAAATTTAACTTGAAAGAACGAACAGGGGGGAAAATTTTTTAAGAAAAGAAAGGAAAGAGAACAACATTTTACCTTTGGTATGCCAGGTAAAGTAGATGGGTAAGGCTGAGACGACCCTGAATCTTCAGCACTATCAGCTCCATCACCAGCAGTTTTGTCCATTAAATATTTGTGGCGCTCCTTACATTCCTTAGGCTTGTGAAATATGCACTGCATAGTTTAAACCAGACATTAATAGCTATAACCAACAAAAATAAAAATCGACTAACTAAAAACCCCGAGAATAATGTGACAAAAGTATGTTTACCTTGAATTGCAAAGTGCTATTGATAGCATCACTTACAAGCTCCCAATTTGGACCCATATCATGAACCAGAACAACAAGCGCCTAAAATGTCAATATGGATACGTTACTATTTTCCCTATCATGGGGTAACTTAATCATATATGTCCTGAGCTACATGCTCATTTTCAGATGGGTTTAAATGAACATTTTGTAACGGGATCCCGGGGGGGGGGGGGGGCGGAACTACATCCAAGAGCCAAAAAGCAAATATAACCTGGTCTTCAAATAGTGACCACGCACTTCCTGAACCAGGCTGCGCAGCAGGCATCTGCAGATAATTCAATTTTTAATTACATCAATAAGATATGACTATGAAGCAAGCAAAAAGCAGGTTGGCACACAGGTTGACTATCTGAGCTCCTTTACCTTCGACCCTTTGGATTTCCTACCACGTTCCCGACCACCAAGCATTTTAATAAACTTATTTGGGTTGGACATATTACTCATCTGGGAAGCCGCTGGAGAAGGAATTGACCCGGACATTGGAGTAAGATTGTCGAACGAATTATCTAGTAACTGCCTCTTCGGCTTCTTCAAATTGGGTTGACCAAACAAACCTTCATAAAAGACACACCGAGATACAACAGCAAATAGCACGATAGTTTTAGTGCATTTGTCAAATTACCCACTGAAGCATGTATGAGAGGAAAAAAAGCTGTACCACTACTTCCATTGGACTCAAGCTGATGACTTTCCAATCTCTTCCTCGACTGATCTCTCTGCATTTCAAGGACAAGGATGAAAAATACAAAAAAGAAAAGATTATTGGTAAACACAAAATATTCTCACTTTTCTCACTGAAACAATTAGTGATTCTAGAGCAGAAAGGACAGATCAAGCAGGAAATGTACTAGGAAGAATGTATCTTCTTTTTCTTTGGGGGCTGGGGGCCTGAGGAGGGACTCCTTAAAGAACATGATTATTCCACAAAATCAATGATTTAAATCGAGTGGCATTTGTATCGCAATTCCTTTATTCTCTTGTAATTCGACTCATGTCTTCATTCCTATCATTAATATTATTTTAAAGAGCAGCTTTGTTGTATTTCATTCTAGGTATCTCTATATGACTTAGTGATGCTCAGAGCAATATAGTCAAGCACCAGAGCAGATTTAATTCCATTACCTAGAAAGTTCATCTCCTTAGTACATAACCTCGTAATATTACAATACATGCTTCCTTTGCTTGCAAAAACTTAAATATCATTTTAGGGTACCATTCTGGTCAGCTCAAATACAAAAACAACTAAAAAGTTTTACCCAAATCGGGAGAAAAACAATGATAATCAACAAGGAACATCAAGAAAAGACAAATCATTAACCACTTGAGTCTGTCATTAGCTGTAAGTAATCAACATGTGTGTGTCCTCGAATGAAAACGTAATTTCAGCTAAGTCTGCTTGAAGGCTCTACGTTATAGAGAAACTTATGTAACTTGCGTTCAACTACTCTAATAAAAGAAGTATAAACACCCAAGCATGGTTTTATTCTGGGTGGTTGTCGAGGTAGGCTGCCTACCCTTGATAGACTGCAAAGAAGGGATATGCAAAACATAATATATGTCTGTTGGGTCAACAAAGTAGAAAACATCAAGTACTTGCTTTTCCAGCGTGCCTTTATTTGGACTGCTTTGCTTCAATTGCAACAGTGGTAGATGTTATATGGATATAAAGCAGCAGAACTTGCTTGGCTGCGTTCCGATTTGTGGTTCATAGACTGTTTTGGTGCTTCTATTCATACATGGTACTTGCATTTTAGGACACAGGTGAAAAGCATCCTGGAAGATTGACTCTCTATGATAAATACTCGTGACAACAATTGAGTAGGTGCTCTTGTAGTGCTTGGTGGGTTGTTCTGTAATCTGTTTTTCTTTTCTCTTTTTCAAAATTAAGAGCGCCAGTTCAATTTCTGTGGTTGTAATGAAGCTTAATTTTAAAGAAAAAGGAAGCACTCTGCTATGTTCTACCTGCCTGCATTCAAACCAATAATCACAAGTAGTTTAAAGACAACATTAGCAGTGTACTGAAAACAATAGCATTGGCATCAAACATTATGCCATTGTCTTTCTTAAATTGTATGGTGTAAATCTGACTATATGAACACAACAAGGAAACAAATATAATGAACAAATACATCCAAATAGAAGAAGAGAAATTGCCAATCGCATTCAAAGACCCAAAGGTTTCTTAAGAAATTAAAAGACTGAACTCAATGAGAAAAAAAATCCCTTGCACCATTCCTAAAGAATATTTATTCACCAGAAAGAATTTGGTTCTTAGCAGAAAGTCAGAAGAAAGTTTCGCTTTTCATAATTCATTTGTTAAACCAGCTTTCATAATTTATGCACAAGCTAGATATTTCCGAATGCTAACAAGTTGCAAATAATCCCTCTAGTACCACTCTACTGACAAGGTTTGAATGGTAAAGTGAATGTTTACGAAAAGAAGAAAAAGCATGCATAAGTAATCAAGCATGTTTGACAAAGACAGCAAAAACTACCTGCTCATGATGGAAATTGGAATCAAGCTGCCATCTGTGTTCATATGCCGCACCCTGCAACAATGTGTATTTCAGGGATAGTAAGATGTAGAGCCAAGGTCTAAGGAGAAGATTCCTACACTTTTCAAAAGACAAGAAAGCCCCTCGGTATCTTGAGAATGTAGGAGTAGGTATATACCAGATGTTTTGCCTTCTTTTTCTTTTTAGGTTTATTCGATACTTCTGTGGAGTCAAATGGTAATTGTTTTTGGAAGTCCCCCACTGAATCAACTTCCAAACCATTTGGGATTTGCGATCCACCATGTAAAGTACTCTGATCATCCTGAAAAGAATTGGTATCACCACTCGAAGCATCTGTCTTGTTGGGTCCTTGAACACATCCGGAAGTTCCAGCACCAAAAGGACTTACAACCCTCTGCCGGTAAGCAGTCCGGACACGTTTTATTGGAATTGCAACATTAAGACTGTTGGCAGGCCGTTTTCCAGTTAATACAGATTGTTGTGTTCCGACTTTATTTTCCATGCATTGCGTAAATGGCAGATCAGCTCCTACTTCATATGATCTTGCATTATATGCCTTCATCATGTTTTTCCGTTTCTTCTGGGCAAATTTAGATGACCGGCTACCTTCAAAGGCTCCTGGCAGATAGTATGTGCTTGTTTCTCCTTCGTCCTCTTCAAATACATGTTCTTGAGAACCAAAGTCTATACAAAGTTACTATTATCAAGAAGGCAAGTTAAACAAAAGCAAGGCAAAAATAAACAGCAAACAGTCTCAAATACCTGCTACAGCATCATAATCAGATGTGTCAACCTCCTCTTGCATAATACTGCCAGTTTTCTAGAGAAGATTAAAAGCAACATGATTTAGCAAGTAAGCTCGATCAAACTGAAATTGAAACTCATGGACACCAACAACTAAAATATTTCCTCAGAAGTTAATTACAAAAGAAAGAGCAAAAGTATAATTATGCTGATGTGATTCAATCATATATTTACTGGAGCATGAAACTGCTATAACATGAAAGCACTACCTTTTTTTTTCATTATTATAGGTTGGAACTGCTAAGCTAAATAATTACGGTTACATAGATTAGCGCTTGAAATTGGAAGGAACTTACCTCTTGATGCCTACTCGTATCCATATGTGCTTGAATTAACCTCTAAGTACCATCTTTAAACAAATTCATAAAGATAAAAGCATTGCAAATAAAAGGCCAAGAACTTCATGGGATATATCTCTGTTCCAATGCAGCAACTTCTGCTACTGGAGTCCATTTTCAGAGTGAACCCAGCGGCATCACATATTTAGTGAAGCAGTTGTACTAGCCCTAGAAGCCGTTAGCATGATTCTCTTGGCACTTCCTCAACGTGTTCTTTAGACTAGCACCGGATGCAATTTGAAGGATTTCGGGTAATAGCCTTACTTCCCTCCCTTAAGTCACATTTAAAAATGAAAATTGTTCTGCAATTTATACTTCTTGCTGAGTTCAACTTAAACAGGCAGCCACCTTAAGCCAAGCCCACCCTTGATATAAGCTGTGCCCAAGCCCACTCCAGCCCATCTGCGGGCTGGGATACCCGAGTCCAAGCCCAGCCCAAAAAAAATTAGCAAGCATGGGCTGCCCATGGAATGAGCATGAGCCAAGAATATTAATTTTAGTGGATTTTCTAAAACCAACAGATAATATGTGAAAAACATTAATGCCAAAAAGTGCACAGAAAGCTCCCCCTTTCTAATGATATACAAAATCAGGGTGGTCTAGGATGTGGAAGGCTGAAAAACTCTTACTTCGTGTCCACCACAGGTTCTAAACATGAGACGCCTCAAAATTGACGGGCTGGCTCGGGTTGCCCAACCCTATTAGAAAAATTCTGAAACTGACACGGTATGATAGGATACGCAATAGGCAAGATCGAAAATCTCATAGACACTGTATCTTGATTTGACCACTAAGCTTCCAACAGTAATAAATTTACCCAAGTGCCTCAAAGACTTGATATAAAGTTGAGACTGCTTTTGGAGGACGACAATGTGTTCTTCCTACCAATACCAACGCATCGTGGTGCTCCTTATGGCATGTTTCATTCTCGCAACCTTTCACTGTGCCATTTCCGAACACAAGTTGGGGTACTTGAACACGTGGAAAAAAATCAGATTAAGCTTTGAGATATATATGTGTCTGTTTGTGTATATACATACAGATGTATAAATTAATAGAGACTTGTTTCTTCTTTTACAATGTCAATATAAAGAAAGCTCCTATTATTACCGGCCTGCGTATGTACCTAGGTAGCACGGACACGGACACGGTGTCCGACACCGACGGGGACACCGGACACCGCAATTTTCAAAAAATCAGATTTTGGACACCGCTATTTTTTAATATTATTATTATTATATACATACATATATATATATATATATATATATAATAAATACCAAATATATTTCACAACCTAAAATAATAAACAATAATGAAATACTACTAAAATAAGGAATTCAAATAAATACAAGTCATACTTAAAACTAGCGCTGGGAAGGCTGGAAGCCCATCCCCTCCCCGCCCTCCCCACACCCAGCGCTGGGAAGGCTCCCTTATCCCAACCCATCTGCAGCATCTGTCACCTGGAAGACCGCAGATGGATTTTTTTCTCTAAGCTAAAACTAGTGCGCCAGATAGTCTGGCCCACCGTATAAGTTTCCCGAAATACCCTTCAGTCAGTTGTCCTCGACCAACTCAACAAAAAAGAAAACAACAGCATGCCAGATAGTCTAGCACACTGTCCTTTTTGGCTCCGTGTTGCGACTTTCTTCCCTGTTTTCTTGTTTTCTCTCCAAGTTGCTCACTCTCTGTCTCTCTTCTATTTCTTCCCGCAACCTAGATCCACCATACCCACCCACTTCCCACCACTATCAACAACCCATCAACCCACCACCACCGAGACCCACCCACACTACACCACCATCGAAACAAATAAGCCTATCACCGATCAGCCACCACCGGCCACACCCAGTACCCCCACTGTCAATCAACCCACTACCCACACTGTAGATCCCTCTCACCAACTCCACAGCCCCAGTCACGCCACAGCCTCCACAAACTTGGCCACCCCATAACCTCCATCAGCAAAACCACCCGGCCATAGCCATCCCCACCACCTAGCCCCGCAACCGCAACCGCCACAATAGCCCATCATAACCAACCAACCACCAACCATATCAGATCTAAATTGCACAATCAACCACCAACCATCAATCACAACCTCTCTTCTTCCACTGCCACCACGGCAGATCAATCAATTTTATTGTTAGTTTTTTTTTCTTTGCTCGTTTTAATTTTGAATATTATAGGCTTAATCAGTCCCTTGGGCAAAGATGATAACAAATATAGAACGATGAAGAAGAATAACTAAGTAGGGGGGTGACAGTGGCGGTGCCGGCGACAGGGAGGGAGAGAGGGAGAGAGGGAGAGAGGGAGAGAGAGAGAGAGAGAGAGAGAGGGGGGGTGGGCTATCTGAGCTTTAGTGGTGGTGAGATCAATGGTTGGAGATGGAGATGGTGGCTAGGAGGAGTGTGTGACAGAATTGAGTAGAGTAGAGAGAGAGAGAGAGAGAGATCGCATTTTTTATGTTAGTGCAGTGCGCCATGTAATGTGGCGCATTGTGCATTTTAACTAAAACCTCAAAATCTCACACACATAAAAGAAAAAGGTGTAGAGGATAATATGGTAAAAGTGAATCATGCGCTAGACTATCTGGCGAACTAACTTTTGGCTTTTTGAAAAAAGCATCAGGGAATGTCCACGTGGCCATGGTGGACAGCCCCAAATGGGTTGGGATAAAGGAGCCTATCCAGTGCTGGGTGGGGATGGGCTCACACACGCACGCACACACACACATATATTTGCGTAAATATGTGAATTATGAGGTGCGTTTCATTTTATATATATCAAAAAATAAAAGTAGAGGGTAGGGCATATAATTCCGTTTTCTATCGCTGCACATTAGGTATAATGAAGAAGTAATGAGTCATATGTTCACCTCAAATTTGAGCACATGAGATTCTATAGATTTTCTATAGGCTTCCATCGCACCAAGGGGAACTGTATAAAAAAGGATTTCCTGCAAAAGGAAATCTCGAGTTGTTATATAGCCACAACAGATAAAGAACAACACCACAAGCGATCCCTCTCTCTCTATCTGTATGTGTGTTGGGTGTATATATACATAAATATAGTGAGTGAATGAGAGAGAGAGAGAGTATGCAGTGGTACAGACTAAAGATTCAAACAAACAACATAATGTATCAGACGGTCGTTCATACTTCTGTCAATTGATCCTCCCATGACATATCCAGGGTGCCCAAATCAGATATCCTGTCAGGAGTCAAAGGGGCTTCTGCTTGGCCATCCTGACCATGAGAGTTATTATATTTCAAGAATCTCAATGCGTATCCCTGAACTGCTCGTCCAAAAGCTTTTCCTGGATGTTGCAACTCTAGCTCTTTGTTTGTCCCCTGTCCCACACACCGCATACAGTAAAGACAATTGTAAAGTCAAAAACTGTAAACAAAACTTGTCAAGTCTATGTGTCACCAACGTCAAGGGACTTAAGTGAGTAATAATATCAACTCCATTATGTTTCAAGTATTTTGACTTCATAGTCTAACCCTTAAAAGTGGACTTATTTCCTGGGAAAGAGGTATTCCCTTATAGAATGAAAGATTATAACCGAAAATGAGCAATTTCTCCAGATTACATCAACTGGCAGTCCACACAGTAAAGACCCAGCTACAAAGACAGAACAACCATTCTCAAGCTATGGGTAACCGTTATCTTCTATATCCACTAGTATCTCTGGCTTGTTCACAATAATGCTATGCATAATGTGATGTAGTGACTAGAAACACAGATAGTGAAACATAAGAGGTAGACATTCAATGCATGTGCAATGCATAATTTCCAGTTATAGAAAGGATGAAGTGTAAATATCAGCATTTCTGCATGATCCCAACCCACAACTAATAGCGGACCTAAAGCAAGAACAACTTTTACTGCTAACTGAGATTGTTCCAAGTTAGATATGTAAGACAAAAAATCCCGAACAGATATAAGATACTACTAAAAAGGATAACACATAATTATTGATAGCCTATGAAGTAATAATATCGAGAACCATCCATGATAAATCATATCCTTCTAGAGTTATTGATACGAGTAGTGGTAGTTCTTGTTCCTTTTTACCGGGATCTCATCTTACAATGTGGTATACTAGAAAGCTCTAACTGATATTACTAGAAGGGTCTGCCTTTTGCATATTTGTTCCCAAAAAAACAGATGAACATTTGTAGTGATCTCGTAGAAACTTTACTGTTTTCATCTAAAGCGATGCGGAGTTGTGATTTGTATTTCCATCTAATTGTTCTCCTCATTCTGAGTGTAATGTTTGAAAAAACAACATGTTTAAAACAACAACATCAGAAAATGCCACAGAACCCCCTTTAAATCATGTTTACAACTCCATACGAATTAGTGGAGTACAGGATTCATCTTCTTTCGTAATTATAAAACTAGTGCATTGACCATTTGCTAGGGCAGACTAGATACTTGAATCTACTTGTATAAATACGAAACACGTGCATTTACTAAGACACTGACAAACACACACAAGATGATCTATACATAGACATTCTTTCCTCATAATTCTTCTTCCCCATTGCATCATGCTCAATGTTCTCCAACAGATTTCTTAAAAGGCTGCATCTATTCAAGGTAAACTTACGTGATGTTTAAGCCAGACACCAAAGACAATAATATATGAAGGAGAAAAAGGATGTGAACAATCAAAACAATGACTACTAGAATACGTGTCTGGCACGTATTTGAATGGCAAACATAGAATTAAATGAAACAAAATAGTAAACTGAAATTCAAACAAAATAGTAAACAAGAACCATACTAAGATCTCCAACCTATCGTGGTTACATGAACCTCATAAACCTTCCTTTTAGCAAATAAATGCGATCAGCTTTAAAGATCAACGTTTTGAATAATCACTACTAGACGTACCTCTACTGAATGCCAGAACTCCATAACAGCTTTCGCCAAGTTGTGAGCTACTTCTTTTTGCTTACGACGTGAAATTTGTTCCTGATATCTTAAATGAGAAGCAAAGGCAACCCGTTGACTTATTTGAGCAGCAGCAGTCATCTTCCAAAGACGCTCCTAAATTTGAGTAGGAAAAAATTGTAAATCAGGAAGGCATGTATGCCTATAATGCTATTTATGGGGTAAAGAAAAGGAAGCTTCTAGCAGGAAATAGCCAGAAAGAACACACACTCGAGGAAGTTAACTCTTATGTTATCAGAAAAACCAGACCTGGGCAAAATCATTTGCCAACCATGCCATCTCGTCAAGCACGTACTGCCAATGAGATTTTCGGCGATTCTCCGGTGGCAATGTGGCAACAGATAATTCAGCAATCCTCTTACGTTTTGCCTGCTTAACAGATTGTGTCAGAAGTTACGTGTTAAGTAGTCAAAAACATGAAAGGTTCCATCATTTAGTAAATAGGCGGCGAAGAAGAACCTCTATAATCCGCGCCTCTTCCAAAATTGAGTCTTCATGTGCCTTGCTTTCCAATCTCAAGTTGATTCCAGAACAAGTCTGCGGCTCAGAGGCACCAGCGGAACCCTGAACAGACAAGGTTGTCCCGGGAAGCTCTCTGATAGAGGAATCAACAGAATTCTCAAGTCTACCAGTGCAAGCATTTTCACTTGCCGGAGCAGAATTGAAACCAAACAAAGCGGTTTTTCTCTCTGTTTCTGAAGCAGTTAAGCCATCTAGTTCCTTTCCCTCCAGGGTGATAGGCTTTTTCAACTCATCGTGCAAGCGAGGTTCACTTCCTTTTGATTCTTCCTCCAACTTGAGTATAGAACCATTCTCTTGGAGGCTCTTATGAACAGAATTGCAATCTTCTGCTGTGAAAGCACAACTCTCATCAGCTTTGGTCTCTTTTTTTTCTTTCACAAACGCATCACCTTCCACACAATGTGTACCCTCAGATGCTATAGTTTGTTCCTTAGTATTCCCATTAGATACAACAGTTTCAAAACATGTGACACTATCCAAATTTCCATCTAATCTAAGGCTGGTCTGGGTGCCAGATGACTCGGAGTCCAAACCTTTCATGCTGAGTGCTGCACTGGTATTTTCACCTTCATTTGGTATATTTTCAATATCCCCTTTTGGGTTGCTGAACCCATTTATTTGACCAGAATGGACTAAACTCTCAGCTTTTGTGGTAGCCACACACAACGGAGATCCAAGACCTCCTGGCTCCCTAGCCTCAACAGGTTCAGGTTTCCCAGAAGCCATACTTACAGCAGTTTCTAAAGCATCAGATTGAATATGCTGGTTCTCCAGCAAGTTTTTGGAAGCGTTAACTCCTGAAGCAGCATCAAGCAGGACACTTTCAATAAGACCAGTAGTTGCTTCTCCAGTCTGCCCATCAACCTCCATATCTAACCGGCTATCCGAAGGTACAGTCTTCAGAACCGTACTACCTTTAGGACTTGTAGCCTTTGAATTGGAATTTGAAGAAGCATTCTTGTCCTTGTCCGCAGTAAATATCAACCCTTTTGCATCTCTGAGAACATGGCGATAAGGTACATGAGCACCACGAGATGGGGCTACATCAGTAGAACTTGATCGAGCACTATCACGATTAGGCCGCGACCGGTTCCTTCGCTTATATGCTTTCTTTGAGAGACCAAAAGCAGCAGAGTCACCTGATTCTTTGGCATTTTGACTACCATCCAACTGGGAGGACTGTTCTGATGGATTAACGTTATTCCTATTTTGGTGTAATGGGTTCCTTTCACCTTCAAGATATTCATTTTCACCATCAAATAGCATGAGATTATCAGCACTATTGGGTTCACAAAGTGGAGTGCCCCTTGGTCTACCACTACTTTCAACCGAATCTCCATGAGCTGAAGCAGTCAATGCAAAACTACCTTTCGCTTCACTGAATTACCAGAATAAACGTTAGGAGTGCAAAGTAGCAGGACATACCAAACTAACTCAGCAGGAAAGTATACCTTGTCACAATCTGTTCAGGATGTTGATCCGTCAGCGAAGTGGATTGGACACTAGCTGAAGCAGCATTAGCTAATTTAAAGTCCAAGGGATTGCCACCCTTTAAAACACGATTAAGTTAATCACCTCAACAGCTATAAATTGGTTCTATAGCAATATAAGCACTAAGAACAGCAAGACAATAGTCAAAACGCCATACTTTAAGTAGAAACTCCAACTCTCTCCTTCTCTCCTCACGAAAATCATACTCCTGCCTGTTGTCAACAGTTAGTACGTTGTATTAATTTTAACAAAGGGGAGATTCCAACATATAGTGGTTCAAAAAAGGTCATAAACGTCAAGGAGATAGCAGTAGCACCTAAGATCTACTTGAGCCTTCTCAATTGCTGCTCGCCGCGGAGAGGGCTTTAGACCAATACCACCTCCCCCGTCAACAACTCCTCCCATGGAATCAACCTCAGCATTGGCTAAGAGAGCAGATCCGGAACTAGATCCATGCATTCCTGCCACAACACCTATAGGTGTTTACCTCCCATTGACTCAAGACTTGGATCAAATTCCTAAAAAGAAAAATAATAGGGTTAGTCAAATGTGAACAATATCTGAGGCATGACAAAACAAAAACCAAATGCATTTCATACAACATGAATGATGCATGCATATGACATCTCATTTAAATTTGAGAATCCTCGTTACACACATAATGTTACTACAATCATTGCGAGAGAGGTGACTAATTTAAGAAATAGCCACCGGTTGTAGGACAAGATCAATGATACATTGTAAGCATGGATAATTTTCCGTTGGGATGTAGTAAACTCAAGCTAGTTGGGAAAAGCTCATAAGCCACATGAATCTTGTGACATCAGTATCAAACAAAGTGCCAGAGTATCACTGGTCTGTTGCAACTAGCAAGTATATAAGCCTTGTTGACATAAGCATATTCAAAGGCTATAGTGCCAAACCCGAAAATACTGAAAAAAGAAAAAGTTTCAGCATGAGAATAATCCCATGCTAACACAACACTCCATAGATAGCATGCATAACACTGGCAAACAGATGAATGATCAGTCCCCGAGCAATTTAACAGTTAAAAGGACTTCAAAGAAATAGGAGAACAAACATTTGAATAAGATGCACCTTTCTGAATGAAAATTTCCTTAGCACTGAAAAATAAAACACCAGCACAATAACATGAAGTACAAGCTCTATGAAGGACAGATGAGCTGAAAAGCACAGGTACATAGGGGCCGATCTACCCATGACAGATGGCAGAACACTATCTCAGGATCCTAGAGAGACATTTATGATATATTCTTATAGTTGAAGACCCTGAGCTAAAACTGCTTTACACTCGAGGACGTGGCATCAATTATTCGCAAAGAAAGGACTTCCTTCTGGTCCATAAAAACAGTTAACCATACACAGTGTGCTAGAATGCGTAAAACTGAAGAAAAAGGTATGCATATTTACTATAAGTCAATGTATGCATAAATCTACATATTGTTTCTCATTTGACATCATAATGGAGGACATGGCTTATGCTCATTATGCCACTAGTCATTCATTTACGACAGCACAACGATACAAACCCAACATCCAGCTGTGCTTGTATTACAAGCACAGCTGGATGTCTTGTATCTTGCTACTTGCAAAATTACCATACAGCATATAGACTGTTCTGGCACCTGCGACTTTTCTGCTTCCTATACAGCAGTCCAAGATTTTGGAATGAGATCACCACTGAAAGACCGTGTTATTAGCTAAGAATCATCAAAATTATAGAAAAGTGCTCTGTTTGTTACATAGATGGTACATGTTGCACCCATAATGTCACCCAATATGTGCCTGAACATATCATGCCTGTTAAATAATGCATAATAATGCTAAGCCTACATATAGCATATGCCTGCACAGAGGTGTAAAAAAAAACCTATCTACCTGGAGATGCCTTCTTTATATTTTTTTCTTTATGAAGTGTACCTACAAAAAGATAACCAGTGAAATTTATTGCCTCCTGATTTAATACGCCTCTAAAAGGTTAAGCAATAAATGTTCTTCACACCTAAGTTTACGTAACAAGCCAATGGACACGCGTGCAGGCGCGTGCATATACACGCGCATTCACAGAGAGAGAGAGAAAGAGAGAGAACTAACGATGACAGGCAATGAACAGTAATCAACAGGATTGTCAATATCCGGATGAGAAAAAATTGAGCACAATAAGGCAACCACAACGTAATGTCTAATATAAAAGATAACAATAAATTTGTACCAAAAAGGCGAACTTACCAAGCAGAAGTAACTTCTAGAATCACTAACCAAAGAGTACCTATAACAGCAGCGAAGAGAGAGAAGTTTCATAAGATCATAAGGGGGGAGGCGGAGAACGTGGATAGTACTTCTATCAGCTTTCCGCATGTTTATGAGAAAGAAGGACAAACAAAGAAAAACCAAAAACCAGTAATAACTAATGGCGAAGACATAATAGGAAAGTTAATGAATGTGTGCGTGTGGGCACCTGTTCCCGTGCACATATATACCTCATCTATTCAAAAATCTAGCCCCCGAACCCAAAGCACATTCCCCAGTGATCAAGTCAAAATAAGCTAGTCTGAACCTCAATAAGCAACTACCACCAAATGACAGTAGCTGAAAATCAGTTGATTCTCAATCATTCAAGTTTGCAATTCACCCTTTTGCTCAGAGTACCCCTAGCTCCACTTTAACATTCAAATTACCGAGAGAGCATCTTCAAAACATAAAGAAACTATTCACAAGTATCAACCTCGCACTAAACACACCCCAAGTCTATCCAAACTAGACGAGCTCAGCAAGAAATCACGAGTCAGCATGCAAGACCTCGAAAGCACCAACCGAAACACACGAAAACAATCACACAACACACAATTCGACATTTGGCACGTGACAATCAGCCTAACCAAGCAATTCAAGCACTCGTCCCAATTCTAGGGTTTGCAGAGCATCGACATTACTCCAAATTCTAGGGTTTGCGAAGTAGAAGAGCGACGAAGGGTACCTGAATTGCGAAGATACGCGCAAGAATTCGCAGCCAGGGCTGGCAAACGAGCCGTCCCTAAAGCTTGTCCAACTTCTAGGGTTTTGTTTTCTTGATGCAGCCAGGCTCAATGCAGAGCAAATAAATTGTGCCCTAGAAATCGTTGGCCATTGAGTACCTCCGCGAAATTGCTGTGCATATACGTGCAATATATATATATGTATGTATGGAGTGTGTCTGAAAGTATAATTATGTTAATGTGCAAACATATATATCGTTCTGGTTCGTCTTCGTGCTCGTTTTTTTGTTTCCCTTACTCTCTCTCTCTAAAATTCTTCTCTCTCTAGGATCGTGAAATTATTCGGGCAAGTGGGCTGGACATGCAGACGACGAGGATGAGGGCCTTTTGCCTGCTTGCTCCTGTTGGGCCTTTCTCAGGCCAATTAGCTTAATTTGTAGAAAAGTTTTAAAATATATATACACACACATGTGTGTGTGTGTGTTATTTTTAGAGAAAATATATATTATAATTTAGAAAGTAAAATCCATATATATTTGAGGGTGGATGGCAGGGGTGAGCGCGGTTCAGTTGGTTCGGTTTGAAGGATCACTTGCAAACCGAACTGACCACCATCGATTTGGAAGAAAAAAAACCAAACCGTAGTTGAACGGTTCGGTTTCAGCGGTTCGGTTTCAACGGTTTGGATGGATCGAACGGATTGATTTGGACGGATTGACCGGTTTGGGTTAGTAATTAGTTTTTGAAATTTTTTGGGCCTAAATATTGATTATTTAGCATTATTTATACACATAATAACTAGTTTTTTAGAGGCTACCTATTGAAATTAGGTAGAGTTTACACATATATGTAGTGGTTAGATCATAAGTATAGCAAAAATTAAATAATGACTAGGACTAGATAAAGATTTATAAATTTTTAATTAGATATATATAGGTTCGGTTTCGGTTTAGAACGGTTTCGAAAAAACCGAATAGAACCAACCGACTGGCACATAGGTTTGGTAAGAAAAAATCAAACCAATTGTTTCTTTAAATCGGTTTGGTCAGTTCGGTTTGATCAGTTGGATTGATTTGAACGGTTTAAATGCTCACCCCTAGATTGTATTATGGCATTGGGCGCCGCGAAAGGTACATATTTATTACTACAAGTGAAACGTGTCATTTTTAATGTGCGACAATTATTTTCAGCGAAGCAGAACTTCACATTTGCATACCATAAAAGATCATGATTGGCTTTGGAACGGCTTGTTTGGAGCGCGAACAATTGCATTTAATCATAAAGTATCGAATCTTAACAAGATTTATCTTTTTTATTTCTCAGGTTCTCTATCGATTACGGAGTTTCGATGTCATACAATTGTAGAACAGAGGAAGTCTTATCGAGATGGACCAAAAAGTCATAAAAATTGATGGGTAATATAAAAGAATTCGCGTTATTGTTAAATACGTTAAATACAAAATAGATTGCTCAATTTGACTACTACTTATATAATTTCACTATTCATAGTGATTTATTGGACTTAGTAAGGTTAATTAATAACAAATTATTAATCTTGCATAAAAAAAACTTAACTCCTACTATTTACATGTAATATTAATGTAATTGTTAATTGCATGAGAACAATAGTCGCGCATAAATTAACATATTATAAGAATTTAAAACAACAATAAAACTAATTTTGATCTATTAATGTTTATTTATAACATGGAAATTTGAAATTTAAAAGAGTGAAGATGGAGCAAGGAAACACAAAAGACAAAGAAATATGACGACCAGTGGTACAAAAAAGTCAAAAGCACAACAAAATAATGTTGTAACTTTTAATTTTAAAATCGTCGGAATGTTACCATCATATTACTAGTAAGATTTTCTTAAGCTAACAAGAGGGGTTGGTGGAAGTTGCCAAACAATTTTCCTTTTTTGTTTTAAGGTACTAAACACATCTATCTTTGATTCGTTTCTTTCCTTTGTTATGCATAAACGTTAAAGAGAAACAATGTTGTTTTTGGTGGAGCAATTTAAACGCTTTCTCTTATTACTTTTAAGCACCATGCATGAACATTTGTCACCAAAAACATGTTCTTGCAATTTAAAGAAAGAAAAAATAAAATAGGCTAAAGAGAGATCATTAAGCATGATGGAATGTCTATTCATATGCAGACCACAAAGAACGTCCTGAAACAAGAAGGGATCCATGTTTGATTTTATTTTATTTTTGTGATAAGAGAATTGCATTAAAAATAAACCAAAGTTTTCTGGCCTTAGGGCTGTACAAGAAATCACAAATAAATACAAGGTAATAAACACCATCCCAACATGTAAAAATAATAATAAACTACCACCGCAGCAAAAAGAGCCCTAAATTTGCAATTTGTCATCGACCCAATCTTGGTAGAATTTGGTACGAGCTTGACAAGTAAAATTAGCCAAAAGATTTGCTTCCTTCAAAATATGCAGATCAAGTCTGTCAATACTAAGTGATAGTAGTAACTGATAATATAACAAAAGTCACTGCATCGAGGATATTCTCAGAGCCTGTTAGATGAGCAATGAGGAAAGGAGAATCAATTAGAACCAAAAGATGCAAAAAAAATTGTTTCAAAGCCCACGACGAGGTTAAAAGTAAACCATGAGCTAGAGCAGTAGTATAAGAATCTGACAACAGTGTTGAGAATGATGCAGATCCACATCTAGAGCCTTTTTTTTTTTTTTATAAGAAATAAAAATATATACCAAGGGAGAAAGAAAGAACAGAGCGTAACGTGGATGACATCTAGAGCTATTATAGTGACAAGATACCCCAATCAGCAACCCTGAAGGAAATAGCAAGACAGGAGCTAGTTTAATCAATACTTTCCCTGCCGATGGCGTTTCTTGTACCCATCAGGTCACATGATTGGGAACACCTACTCCTGCAAGCTTCGTAACCATTCCATACAATTCAACTGTTCACTAATGCCGATATTCTGGCCAGAATAAAAAGAAGGGAACGAAGTTTGCTCTGCCTAATCGTGATGCCTTTCATTGCCATTACATAAAAGACAGTGGATTCATTGCTTCGAATGGTACAAAGATGCGTCTATTCCATCAGACTATGTTCAGAACCTTTGGCCTAGTTCTCAATTGTAAAAACAGGACCAAGTCTAGCTCATACTACTGGGATATGAGTAGAAACTCCAGAAGAGCGGGGTGGGGGGTGTAATGTGTGGTGGGTTGGGAGTACAAAAAGATAAAAGAAAAGGACCTGCCTTAAGCAGCTTACATATCTTTACAGCTTGCCAACAGCCAGCAGCTCAATGTTGAGTGCCCAGAACTTCTCGATTTCTTTAGTGCAGTAGTCTCTGAATTATCAGTCGTTACATTTCACTCAGCTCCTCCGGTTGCAGGAAGAAGTTCAGCTGAACGTTTAGTTGGACAGGGCAACCATCTTCAGAAGCTTGGAAGAACATAATTTCTCAGCCCCGATCAAGTTTGTTCAACAAAGATATTGGATCCATATGAGATCCCAATTGGAAACTAGACTCCCACCTTCATTTGTAACTGCAAAAAATATTTGTCATTCTTTTAGGGCATTCTAAAGCTGTCACAACAAATGCTATTTCAGCTTCTTGGCTGAGATCATCTGCAAATAGTAGCAGCACAAAGGGTTACTAATCAAGCTTCAATCACCAGAAGTTCTCAGGTTGCATATAGGCAGCAGAGAAAAATATATTTTGTTGACCAATGCGAGAGAAAACATAAAAGCAAATAGTAGCAACATAATCTGTGGCTTACTCAACTAAGAACCAAAAAATCAGCACAAGCTGATGGTTCAGATTCACACATTTTGATTACTTGGATATAAGGTTTCACATATCTAAATGGCATGAAAATTGGTCGCCCCCTTTTTATGTCATACTCTTTCCATTCTTATGCTGACCTCCATTCATATAGAGGGTGGGCCCTGTAGTGAGGTTGCTCCTAACCTTTAGGTCACGGGTTTGATTCTCCAAAACAACCTCTTAATGGAAGTGGGGGAAAGACTGCGTACATCAACCACCCACAGATCCCCGCAATCGACGCAAAGGCCGCCCTTTTTTTCCTCTTTCTGTTCGTACATTAAAGTTTTCCATTGAGGCCTGCACAACAAGTTTGAAGCAACTCTAGCAATGGAGTCATTTTGGGTTACTCTAGAAGATCTGGATCCATAGGGCCAAGAGATACCAAAGAAAAAGTGCTTGGATCTCAGACCATTATCGCGGAAGAAAGAGATATTACAATTATGCTACTCATGGGATGAAAGCAGACTCGATGAGGTGGGCACCCTGGGAGAGTAAATCTCTACCAAGCTCGAAGAAAGGTTCGATAGGATGGATACGTGGCCAACTATGCTTTATTGTTCAACATGCACACTAGTTAGTGTAGGGGAATTGCATAGATTGTAAAGATGACAAAAAAGTTCAAATCACCGAAACATTCCTGAAATGTAGAGACTAAACTTCTTATAAAAGCAGTAAGCTAATGAAGATAGAGCGTGAACAGTACATAAGAAGTTCAAGTAAAAGTAAACTGAAAGAGGAAGTATGAAGGGCAACCCACTTTAATCAACGTTTGTGCAATAATCTATTTTACTTATATCTACGGTTAATTACATTGGTCAATTTTATATGTAATCTATTGTACAAATATCATATGGACTTTAGCCTTATGAGTAACTTTATAATTTTGCTTCTAGGCCTAGAAGGTTACTTGTCATCGTGGTAACTTCGTCCTTTTCCGCTTACTTTTTGTCGCTTACCGCAACCATATAGGTACATTAGCTCTCAAGTACTTGGCTACTAAGCAACCACCTTTATGTTAGCTTGTATATAAAGAGGTGAAGGAATTAATGACTGAAGTAACAGAGAATATCCAACCTATTATGCTTCAGTGACGAGTGAGCGTCTTTCTGATTGGGTTCCAAGCCCAAGGGATACTAGTAGTGATTCCTAATCTTCTTCTCTTTCAGCTTTCTGCAATTAATTCAAGAAATCAGACCTCAATTCACTTCCATATGCCTTCCTAATCCAGGAACAGTCAAAAGAAGAATTTGTCGTCGTTCACATCACCCAAATGCCTCTCTGGCACTAGATGCAAAGAAAGGGAAAATATAAACATCCAGAATCTCAAGAGGGTAGAGCCTTTTGGTGCAGCAGTACGAAGTTAGCCTCTCTGACATAGCAGCCAAGAACTCAAATTAACTCAGTAAACCAAGTTCCCAGACAGCGCAGCGATGGGAACCTGTGCACTTGGCTAGCCCTTTTATAGAATTAAATTAATTAACTCGGTAAACCATGTTTGCTGACCTTCCTAGAGGACCTAAACTATTTTCTCCAAAAACAGTCATGTTTCATGGAATAACCACTTTCATCAGTTGAAGCCCTACGTTATAAGCACTTTAATTTCAGTGCTGAACTAAGTTTCATACAGGGGAAGCATCAATTTACCGTACTTCTGACTGAATCATACAAGTGCATATCCATAAGCCTATTCCTAAATGAACCACACAAGAACATATCCATAAATTGCACAAGTAATTTCTCGTTCTCTATGTATACACAAGCATATACGGTTGATTGGTCGAACAATCCATTTGCAAAATAATGATGCTTCTTCCCGCTTACCATTCTTGGTGAACAGTTCTCACAATCTACATATTTAGTTAAGTACTGCAGAAAAATAAAAGAAAAGAGGTCCCGATAACTTACACTGCATTGTGGGGATATCGTAAAACTTTAAGTTCACATCAGAAGTTGGAATGTTGTTTGTCCGGTGAAGTCTTCTTGAACGAGGCAAGTACACCCCGCATCTCCTTCACATGGCTAGTCATTCCACTGATCGAGTAAGCTTTACTCATTGTCCTATATGTAATCTTATCAGGCTTACATCCCTTTCTCTCCATCATCTCAATCACCCCTTTCATCTCTGCAAAGCATCCCATCATCCCATAAGCATCCACCAGGCAATTGAAAAACACAGTATCAAGTGTAACATCTGAATTCTCTATATACCGCAAAACACCCCCAATTTTTTCAGCTTTCCCAGCTTGCCCATAAGCCCTTACAAGAGAACAAAGTGTGACACAGTTCGGTTTTATCCTCTCTGACTGCATCAGCCTAAACAAAAACTCCATCTGTTTCAGATCCCCAGCCCTTCCAAATGCATCTATTACTACATTGTAAGTTACCAGTGTCCATGAGAAGTGGTACTTCTGCATGTATTCCATCACAGCACCCATTTTCTCATAATTACCAGCTTTACCATAGGAATCGAGAAGTATGTTGAAGGTCTTGATGCTAGGTTGAATCCCAGCACTCTGAAACTTCTCATAACACTTCTCCATCGTTTCTATCTGCCCGCTGCTCCCAAATGCTCTCAGTGTGGAATTCATGGTCCATACATCAGGTTCGCATTCCCGCTTGCGGAGCATTTCCAGGAGCGATGATTCCATCTCTGTAAATCTGCACGGGGGAATAAAGCAATAAGTGGCTTCTGTCAGGTACTAAGACTCCATCTTCCAATAAGCTTGTAGAGGAACAAATTCCTCTACAAGCTTAGTCTGATTAGAGGTTGTAGTAGGGAAGTGGAAGCAAGAAGGTGGCTGACCAAAGTGATCACTCTTAAGTCATTAGCCACATGACCTCCCAATTAAACATAATCCACAAACAGGCAATGGACTTGAGTTAGCTTCTTTCTCTTTTATTTATACACTTCCTAAATGCCAGATACATGGAAGAAAAATGCCTTCAACTACTATGGGTTCCATATTCCTGACACCAGATGGAAAATTTAAGATTTTATAGTCATAAGTGATAGCATTACCTCTTTGCTTTCCCATAGGCATCAATGAGGGTGTTGTATGTAATGGTGTTGGGCTTGATTCCCTGAGATTCCATATCATAAAGCAGAGATTGCACCTTATCAAAGGCATGAACCTGCAGGCATGATTTGATAAGGATCGAGTACGTGAAAACATCGGGGCGACAATTTGGAGTGCTCTTCATCTGTTCTAGGAGGAAAAACGCCTTGTCTAAAAGGCCACTTCGACTGTAGGCAGATAAAAGAGCAGTGTACGATTCATGGTTCACAACACAGCCTTCATCAATCATGACCAGAAACAGGGAATGGGCTTTCTCGGGTTGCTTACATTTTCCAAGCATGACAATCAATTTGATGTATATACCAGAATTGGGCCTGTACCAAAGCTGCTCACGAAGCAATTCGAAAACCTGAAAGTGCAGAAATAATGTAATGTACGTTGAGAACATAAGATATTCTTATATCAACACTCTGTCAATAAAAGGTCTAACAAGCTTCATAACAGTTTCATTCCAATTACTTAGTGACAAGATTTGAACATAATAATGAAATCGATAATATATTTCCAAAGGGGGCATATACATGCTGCTGTTTCAAGTGCAGGGGCCACATATGTGTGATCTCTATTAAGTTTTAATCAACTCTATGGATCCAGATGCGTGACATGAGTAATACAGCAGTTCCAAGAACCTAACAACAGGCCAAGTTTGACCATCTCACTCGTACACCGGAAACCATCCCTCCATGAAGATATTGAAGCTTCTGTCATTGCTCCTTCAGGATATTATCACTGTTAGACTGCTGCATGTCCCCTTGTTCTAGCATTGTATTCTCTTTTAGAATTATTGCATGATATATCTTTCATCAGTTTTGACCCCTAAACTCTCTCTCGTCCTTGCAATGCCTTGGGTCAACACGAAGTTGTTTCACGCTAGGTCAGTCATCGGTCATGGCTGAACAAGGTAAAGTATCTTGACCTGCTTTCTGTCAGCACCTCCAGTGAGGTCTCTTGCCTCATTCACTACCCATACTCAGTGGCATTACTCGATTTCCTATTCCAAAAAGTAAAGACGATCTCTGTCTGCCGTTATTAGACATAACCATTGAAATCACCATGCCCAACAGGGAAACTCTAGAATACTCCTCATTCCACCTACTTTGCATAAATCGATGCACGAGCAACTCTTTTTTTTTTTTTTAATATGCTGTTCAAAGACAGTTATTTGAGTGTCTCCCCTCCCTACGCGCTTGCCTTTACTACCTACCCTTACCTGTCTGCCTTGAATTACTTTGTCCCTTAATATAATTGTTGAGGACATTTAGTAGAAGATAGCAATATATGATCACTCTGCTGTAGTATATCATCTTTCACAAGAAGATGCAAGACAAGTTTTAATTTGTTTCTGAAATATCTAGACAGAGGCACCTTTTTTAGTTTTGGGAATTTCTAGGATGAATCGTGTTGTATATCTTGTAGCAGCATGCACAAGGTTCACAATCTATGCTCCTTGTATGCACTCTTGCTTACCACGAAGAAGAAAATAAGAGCCCCGTTTTTTTAATTGCAAAATACTGAAACATGCTACAATTAGTAAGCCAATCGGGAAGGTTAAACTGATACAAGCTGGTCTCAAGTATAAACATAATCTTACATGCTCGAGCGCAACAAGAACTGATCACATCTTAATGTCAGTCATAATAATTTTGATTTTTCAATTAGCAGGAGAAGCTACGTACTCCCTATGTTCCAAAATTCTTGTCCGCTTTGACCTTTTGCATACTTTTAGGATATTGTTCAAGTATACCAACGTTGAATTGAACTCAAATAGTAAGTTTGCATCAAATGTGTATTCTTTGACAAGTCAAACTAAGTAAGATACAAAAAGGTAATGATTTAACACTTATAGCCTGTTTGCGAGTTTTTTTTAGGAGAGAAATGGAAGGAAAAGAAAAGAAAGTGACTACTTTCCTCCCTTTTCTTTAGTTTGTGAGTTTTTTTAAGGAGAGAAAAGAAGAGAAAGGGGAGGAAAGTTTGGGTTTCTTTCGTCTCTAAATCTTTCCTCCCAAAATTGGGAAGAAACGGAGAGAAAGGAAACTCTCATAAGTAACATTTTAATAATGCCCATATTACCCTTGAGACAATGAAGACTAAATTTTGAATGACTTCTAGGTTTTGAGGTTTCTTATGGAAGCTTATCACTTTATTTACAATTAAGTGATTGTTTTAGATATTAGAGTTGACTCGTAACTGATTATTTTACTTTTGGTGTGACATTAATTAGATTTAGATGTTGGGATGTTTGTCGTGATCTCATGCTATTTTTGTTTTTTACATGATGAAATTAATCAACTATGTAAGGCTTATGACATTAGTATGATATGTATTTTGTATGATTTATCGATAACTAAATTATTTTACCAACAAAATCATGTTTTTTTTAGGATCATACATTCATAATCTTTGTTAGAATTATCACAATTTATTATAAGGGTATATACGTAATCATGTGTCTTTTCTTTTCTTTTCTGCTGAACTCACAAACAAAAGAAACGAATGATACTTCTTCTCTCTTAAACTCACAAACAAGAGGAAAGAAAATTGTATTTCCTTCTCTTCCTTTCTCTTCTCTTCTCTTCTCTTCTCTTTCTTTCTTTTCTTTTCTATCATCTCAAAACTCGCAAAAAGGCTATTAAGTCGACTTTTACATGCTTTTCTTGAAATTTGCAACAATTCAAAGGGGCAAAAATTATGAAACAGAGGGAGCAATACATAGGAAGTATGAAACAAAAAAGTTGAAAATTTGAAAAAAAAATTGGGTAATGCGATTGACAAACCATGAGAGCAGACTCCCAGCGCAAGGCGGTGATTCGCTCGTGAAGGGCTTCGAGGACTGTCCTGGGTAGGAGCTTCTTGGAGTTATTGGGGCCTCTCTTCTTCTCTATCACGGCCTTTGTGGCCTCCCTTCGCAGTATTATCGATATAGCCTTCTGCGAGGCAATCTTTCTGTTCACCTCCTCTTTCCTCTCTCTCATTTCCCTCTCCTTCAGCTTGGCCGTGTCAATTCTAGTTGTGCCTTTCTGCGGTAAAGCGAGTGCACTTGCGTGCTCCGGCAATGGCTCCTCGCGTGTGTGGGCTTTTCCGTGTCGCCGGATAATCGCCGGCAGGAATGGATTGGTGGGTCCGGATAGGGACGCCATTGCTCTGTTGAGGGAACTCAAGGAAGTCCTTCGATTACGTGCTGCAGATATTTGTATTAAACAAACCGCCCCCACCCCCCCCCCCCCCCCCCAACCCCGCTCCTCTCTCCCTCCCTCCTTAGTATTTGTCGCTATAAGCAGAAAGCAATAATATTTGGTCACCATTGCCTCAGAAGCTGTTAAGATAGAAACGTGTAACGAATAGGATGCAGGAAATCAATACTTGATTATATGAAGTAAAAATATCAGATACGCTTCATTGTCGAGAAACGGTATTCTCGCTCCAAATTTATTTTAGTCAACTTCAGAACAAAAAGTTTATTGTATTTTAGATGTTATCAATTTATGTTTTACAATAAGTGAAGTCGGTTACTTCGAAGTTGGAATGAGAATATCCTATGCAGGTAATTTAAGCAATAATAGAACAAACGTGTAAAAAAGAGGATGCGGGTCTACTTATACGGTTCAAATTACTTACGCAGGCCATTGTAGTTGCTATGCTTGTAAACACTCTATTATGCTTACATGTTTGATTTTTAGCAAATTTTGGAAGACTAGTTAGATATACATGTAATGATTATCTTCAAAGGCCATGTCCAACTTTCCTTTCTTATTCTCTTATACACGCCCTCAAATTTATGCACGTTAACAGAAAATCTTCGTAAGCTTGTTAGCACTCTGCCGGCAGTGAAAATTCTATAATTTCTACTTTCGAGCTGACAAATGAAGCATTTAAAAAGAGTAGCGTTTTTGTAAACTCCTTCGCTAATGTAAACGAGCGAGCATTTCAACTTCTGGAAAGATGCTTCTATCTCTGACTTCATGCTGGTTTTTTACTCTCAACCATCTATTTTTCTCCCCAGTTCAATGGTCGCCTTTGCAGCCTTCAGAGTCCCTTTAATCGCATAACCACCACAATTCTCGAGTTGAACGTTGTAATTCATCAAAGGAATTGTTAATTTATCGATGGGAAGTAAGTCACTAGCGGGACCTAAAGCCATCGTTTTGATTCATATGCAAATAAGAGGTGGGGAGGTCCGGTCAGAGGTAATGTGGTCATAAGTGGTGGTTTTGGAGCTGAAGTTGGTGGTTGTGATCCCACTGTGTTAGAGAGAGAAGGGGAGAGAACTTCCAGATCGGTAGGTTAAAATTGTCCTTCAACAAAAATTTTACGACAATCACCAAAACAATCTAACAACTTACTTTAGATAAGGAGTGATTAGATGGTGTTAAGGCCCATTCATACATGCAAACGGGCTTTTAATATCCTATTTATTTAGAAATGCTAGTGCCTTAACAGTTAATGGGCAAGAAATAGAGTCTCACTGGGCCGAAGCAATTGACTCCCACGAGCTTATACAATTCTCAAGCACCTTCAAAAGAGGAGTTCTACTTCGCGGAGAAAGTATGAACAATAGTTTTTACTGTTTCTCTTATTAGAATTAGATAAACATTAATTAAGTTACATTGTCTTGAGAACATCTCAGCGACCAAGCCAATTATAGCCTTATCGTCGCCGACGACTATCGTATCAAACTACTTCTTCCATCCCACATGATTTGATCAACTTTTCTTTTGAGGTCGTTCCATAAAAATTATTCATTTTCAAAATTTGAAAGATTTCATAGGTACTTTTACATATTTACACATTTTTTTATCTCACTTCTCTCTCCACATTTAAATCTTCATCAACTCATTTTCTCTCTCCTGACCTTCTTTTCTTAAACTTTTTATTTATTTCTCATTTAACACTCTGCTAACTCATTTTCTCTCTCATGTCCCATTTTCTTCCTCTCTTCTCTCTAAAGGATAAAATGAAAAACACACAATATATCACTTAAATTGTGTGAAAAAAAATGATCAAATTATGTGGGACGGAGAGAGTATTACTTTAAGCACATCAACATTGCCATCACTGCCCAAATCGGACTCCATTCCCCCATAGTTACACGGAACCAAGCTCTGCTAGCATTCCGTTAGCTGCAAAGATCTTCTTGAAAACATAGGACTGTACACGAACCGAGTTCGAGCCGGATATGGGCGTGTTCAAGCTCGACTTGTTCAATAATAAAAGTCGAATACGAGTTCACAAACTCGACTCGTATTCGTGTTCAACTTCTAACCAAATCCCTTAATCTGCTCAAGAACCTCAAATCCTTCAAGCAACCAAGCTATAATAAATCAAAATAAAAGTACAGAAGATACGATGAGGGATGCGTAATAAAAAACAATGAAAAAATGATCTTGATCGATTGGTGATGAAGACATAGACAACGAGATGATTCATGCCCCTTATGAATGAACTCCCTCTCCAAGTATTCGAGGTTGAGCCTTTGTCTTTATAGCTTTGCTCCCATTGATCAAAAACCCCTCCATAGTTATCCAAAGGAGTTTCTATTCATCTCAAAGCAGATTCAGGCGACAGGGAGACGTTGGCGTCGAGGACAGATGATGACCGCATCGAAGTCATGATGTTCGAGAGAGAGAGAGACGTGCGATTCGTCGATCTGTGAGGAAGAGAGGCACTATGTGCGATCTGCCCTCACTCAACACAACATCACTCAGCAAAAAAATATATAAAATTAGCCAATCAATTTTCTATCTGCAAATTTTCCTCACTCTTTAGTCACCCAACATACTCCAATAAAAAAATTTCGTTGATCCCACACTTTTTCGAGAGATTGTTAGGGTGTGTGTTTAAGACATGGGAGAGCAAGTGCGGCTGTTTGTTATTTTTTAGTGTTTAGGCTTAGGTTTTAATTTATATAGTTAAGGCTTTTGAGATGTTGGGCTTCATAGACTGGGCCATTTAGGAATTGGACTATGCTTTGATATATAATCCCATGCCCTATGGGCTAAGTGGGCTTAGAGTTTTGAGTTGACTTTAGGGCCTAAAGATTTAAATTTAAAATTTATATGGTTTATGTAAATATTATTTATTTAAACATATTATAATTAATTTATTATTTGGATGAGCTCTTCGCGAACACGTTTGTGAATATTTTGGAGTGTTCATGTCTGTCCGGCTCATTTATTAAACGAACTCTAAAAATTTGTTTATATTCTGTTCGTATAATAGACAAACGAACGTGATCGAGTTTTATGAATAACAAACCATGTGACGTTTGTGAGCGGTTCGGTTCATTTACGGCTACATGAAAACCTAATGACAAGATAAGCGGCACAACAGTAATTTTACAGGGGAAAGCGCTCGTTCGCACATGCTGTGATGGAATACAGCGAGTGCGCACAGCTTCCCTTTCGGTACTTACCCCTGTTCAATGAAACTGGGAGAGTATCGAAAGCGCTCTTGCACTTTGCTTCCTTTGGCAGCAAGGGCGAAACCATAATTTTTTTCAGGGGGTGCAAATTTTTTTATTAAAATAATATTAAAAATAGTAAATCAGTAATAATCAATTAGGATAGTTATGATTGTGATAACAATAATTTTACAATACAGTGTACCTAAAAAGTTATATACCAAATACACTGATCATTGTACCACAAGTCCGGCGAAGGCTCTTTGCTTAGATGTGGCGGCGATGTACAAGTCCACAAGTAGTCGAAGAGTTGAAGCAGCAGCGGGTCAAGGCGTCATGTAGCCAGCAGGGAGCCTCATCGGCGTCGCCTGAGCGGCTTCAGTCGCGGTCGCTGGCAGGGGTGAGGCCGTGAGGGGCCAGATCTGGTCGGATTTGAAATAGTCGTGGCTTGAGTAGCAGTAGAAGTCTCGAGGAGCGGAGCCTCATCGGCCGTCGTCGTGGTAATCGCTACCTGAGTAACTTCAGTCGCGGTCAGAGTAGCCTCGTCGGAGTCCACCGGCGGTCACTCACGGTCCTCACGGAGTCACAACGGTAAGAGAGAGAGAGAGAGATAGTGCCGAGTGTGGTCTCGGGGAACGGGGTATCAGAAACGACGTCTCGAGAAACGAGATCTTGGGAAAGGGGTCTGGGTACGATTCCCGAAATAAAATTTATTTTTTCAAAAGTTCAGGGGGGCTTCAGCCCGGATCAGGATCCTCCTGCTATAACCCATTGTTACAGCAGGAGTGCTGTGATCCCAGATGAGAGAGGTCTCTTCGGCCCTACCTTGCCGTCTGCCACTGTAGGCAGTGCAATTTTCGTCAGCGCTGACGCTGCTCGCTAATCATTTGTGCCATATATGTACCAAGGAGGTTAGACAAAAATGAAGTTCAAATCATGGATCCCGCCGCCGCCGCTGAAGGAGGTGCAACCCTCCATCACGTGGTGGCGATGCCTTATCCCGGCAGAGGCCACATCAACCCCATGATGAACCTCTGTCACTTACTACCGTCGCGAAGCACCAGCAGCAGCTTTCTCTTCACATTCGTCGTTACAGAAGAGTGGCTCGCCTTCATCAGCTCCGACGGCAAGCCGGCGAACGTGCGCTTCGCCACTCTTCCCAACGTCGTACCGTCCGAGCTGGTACGCGCCGCCGACATGCAAGGCTTCGTCGAGGCCGTCCAGACTAAACTGGAAGGGCCGTTTGAGCAGCTCCTGGATCGGCTCGAGCCGCCGGCGAAGTTGATAATTGCCGACACTTTCTTGCAGTGGGCGGTTCAGGTCGGGAACCGGAGGAACATTCCGGTAGCTTCGTTTTGGCCTATGTCAGCGTCGGTGTTTTCGATCTTTTACCATTTTGACCTCATCGTTCAGAATCAGCACTTTCCCGTTGAATTATCAGGTGCCCACGAGAACGTGGACTACATTCCCGGACTATCCGCAATGTGCCTAGCAGATCTCCCAACCATTTTCTATGAACAGGGGAGCAAGAACTTGTATCAAGCCGTTGACGCCGTTTCTGTCGTCCCCAGAGCACAATATTTGCTATTCACATCCGTCTCAGAGCTTGAACTTGAAGCCATTGATGCTCTGAAAGCAAAATTACCGATCCCCGTGTATACATTTGGCCCCAACATACCTTATTTCAAACTTATAGACAACCCCTCCAGCACTACCCATAGCGACGGCGATCACAGTTACTTCAAATGGTTAGACTCAAAACCCGAAGAAACTGTCTTGTACGTTTCGCTAGGAAGTTATCTTTCGGTTTCAAGCGCCCAGATGGATGAAATTGAGGCTGGACTGAAGGAGAGTGGTGTGCCATACTTATGGGTGGCACGGGGAGAAAGTTCTCGCTTCAGTGAGGTTTGTGACAGTGGAGGCCTAATTGTGCCCTGGTGTGACCAACTGAGGGTGTTGAGTCATTCTTCAGTAGGGGGTTTTTTGACGCATTGCGGGTGGAATTCGGTCATGGAGAGCGGGTATTGTGGCGTGCCAATGATTACTTTCCCGATATTTATGGATCAAACACCGAACAGTAAACTTATTGTGAATGATTGGAAAACTGGATGGAGAGTTAAGGAAGCAACGGAGACGGAAAAGTTGGTGAAAAGGGAGGAAATTGCTCATTTTGTAGGACGATTTATGGACTTGGAAGGAACAGAGAGGAAAGAAACAACGAGAAGGGCGAAAGAGCTTCAAGAAATATGTCGACAGGCAATTACAAGCGGCGGATCATCTAACAAGAGCCTTGGTGCTTTTATCGAGGATATTGAACAGGGGATCCTTGATGCATCCAGCAGCAACTCTGTTGCGTAAAGCATCGGACGATTTTCAAAGTAGAAGGTCCTGCATCAACTGCAGGTATCGCGTGCAAAAGCGTGGTTTTCGGCCCAAAGACATTGTACGGCAACCGTTCCTGGAATGTGCAGGTTTTCTTCTACATTCCCTACACATCCTCCCTCAGTGAAGGTAGCATTCTCTTCAGAAAACAATTTATGACAAGTGGAATTCTTCTGTCAGCTTTAGCTTTTAAGGTTTGAGATGGCTCGTGGTCATTGGCACCAATAAATAGGGGCAATCTCTTTTTTCTTTTCCACTGTTCTTCCACCTTCTGGTGCACATTTGTAACTGAGACGCCAGAAAAGAGATTAAATATCACAATCATAAGCAATTCAATTTGTGCCATTGGTGTTAGGAATGGATGCAATTCTGCCTTCACAATGTATGTGAGAACTGGCCGTTTGACTACATTGTTTCTACGGCACTCTATTTAATAGCAGTGGTTACACAGACAAGTATTGTTGTTTGGCGAAGGAAACTTGGGATGACGGAGAGGAAAAACATGGAGACACAAGCACGAGTCCCAGCTGAGTAAGCCATAGCGTAGCCCCTTTATATGCTAACGTTGATTCATACCCAACCCAAATATTTCAACCAGACTTGTTTGGCCAAGGGAACATGGCTAAAAGGCTTTACCTCCGCGAATAAATAAACGAAGCGTTTATTTATTCCCTGATTGCGTCAACTACATCCCTGGCCATTTACATAGCAGACCTTCCAACTATCCTCTTTGAGCAGGGAGGCCAAAATTTGCATTACTTTTCTTTAGTTCCCATAGCACAACGTCCATCTCTGAGCTTGAATCCGAATAACCATTTTAATTCTTATTCTTTCGGTAAAAAGGAAGAAAAAGTTTCAACTGAAATTTGACTCACGTAACAATGGAATGGAAGATAAATGTCAAGAAACCAAGCTTGCTCATAACTAAAGAAACTACCACGACATTGCATTTCATCTGGAAATGAGATACAAATCAAAGAGTTCAAAGCCAACATAGATGCCCCAACCATATCAACACCCAAAATGACATAAACATATGACTCCTAATTCCACAGCCCAGATCTGATCAACCACGACATTGCTCATCTAATCCTCCCTTTAATATCACAGCCTCCTAAACTCATTTCTTGCTATTCTTATTATTACCTAAAGCACCACCATTATTTGCTCCTCCATTAGCCTGTGCTGCTTTCCTTGCTGCCTTCTCTTGAAGTGCCCTTGCATCCCTAACAAACACAGGGAATCAAAATAACCAAACTTGAGACAAGAATTAAAACCCAAGGAACGAAGATGAAAATCTAACTACGTAGACAGAGAGAGAAACCTCTCTCGTCTTTGTTCAGGGGTTAATCCGTCGCCTTTGGGCTGCTTGACCTTACTGTTGGCCCTGGCCTGAGCCCTTTCCCGATCTCGGTCTCTCTGGCTTCCGCGTTAGCTTAAGTCAAGGCTCAAACAAACAAATATCAATACCAATTAACCAATTACAACAGCTCAATCTTTAAAAGTTCCAATTTCAGGTGGAATCACAAACGTTAACAATCAAATTGATTACACGTTCTTTTGGTTGCTAAGAAAATTAAGCTAAGATCTTCAAATATTCCAAGACCCAAAAACCGGGAAGATCCAGACTTCTTGCCCTTTCTGGTTTGATATTAGAATCTTTGGGCACGTTACATCAAAAGAACAATACAAAACGAAATTCACTTCAAGTTTGTCATCGATTTTCTGTGCAACCAAAATCCAAGATTTTTGCCAATCAATCCTCTTTGCAGCCAAACAGGGGAAAGGGGGTTTTATTTGGATTGCATGACGAAAAGATCCACAAGTTAAGTTGATCTCAACAAATCAGAGAAGAGAAACATATCGAAAGGATATGAGACATTCTCGATTCTCGAACCAGCCAAAGACAAGATCTTTAACGGACAACACGTATGTAAAAGAAGACCCTGGAGAAATTACAAAAATCAAGAAAGACCCATCAATTGATGAACCAAAAAGAGCAACCTAAACCCATTAACGAACAAAATACAGAGAAGATAATTATTCCCCATAGAGAGCCAAAAAACAAAAACCTGATTGGAGCTAGAGAGCGAAGGGAGGATAGAGGCTGTGGTTGATGTTGATCCCAGAGAAAGAAGAGAGTTAAACAAATGCAGGGAGGGGGCTGAATTTTATATAGAGAGAGGGCAGTTTTGCATGAGACGGGTAGATAGAAGGATCGAGAAGCCGCAAAATGGATTTTGTTGAATTAATAACGATCTGTTTTAGATTTATATTAGGCGTTGGATTTGGTTGCAGAGAATGCAGCTCGCATTGACCAACTTGACCAACAAGAGTCTCGCAACTAGCTGAATTTTTGTCCTTAATAATCTATTTTTAATATTTTATTACTTCTTTACTTCATTTTGAATCTTATTTATCTATTTAACCCACTTTTGAGTTTTTTTTCTAAATAATACAGTACTGTTTTAGAACCTAATTATCAATCTGTTCCATTTTGAAACTTATTTACCCGCATACCACATTTTTTGGAAAGCGTTGTTTGAAACCACGACTTTAAAGTAGAAATCGCGATTTAAAGTCGTGGTTTCAAAGAACAATTTTCAAAAGTGTGGTATGCGGGTATTGATAATTAAGTTTTAAAATATTACTATTTAGGAAAAAAACTCTACACGTTTTTGTAGAAAGTTTTTCTTTTTCTGGTTAAATTTGTAAGAAGAGTAATCCAATCATTGGAATCACTCACCAGTATAGGGATTGTACAAATGTGGTGACAAATTTTTTTGAATTTATCTTTGTATGAAAAGCGACTAAATTTAACGGTCTTTTATAGTTAAATACATAGCTTTTAGCAATTAGTAGCACATTTGCAGTTAAACTCCCAACTATAAGTAGGGGTGAGTAACAAACCGATAAATTCGATCCGAACCGTTCAAACGATAAAATCGAATCGATTGAATTCGAACCGTTGATGAGCTTGAATGATTTGGTTTGAGATTTTCAAACCGAGGCCGGTTCAGTTCGTTTCACGGTTCAAGATTTTGAAACCGGTACTAAACCGAATCGAATCGAGGGTTACATTATTATATATATATATACCTTATCCTGATTAGCTAATAACCAGGGTAGAATAAAACATGTTCACCCTAAATCAACCTTCTCTTCTAATTCTACATTTTCAAAGTCATTAATCACTACATATTGCATCATTTACACTATGGCTCCTGTAGTGTAAACATGAAACCAATAGGCTAATTATATACAGTATTGTAGTAGAGTCAAGAATGATAAAACACAAGTCATGCCTCATTGAAGAATTTAGAGAAGTGCAGATTTGTTAGACATTAAAACTTCAGAAATTATCTTTGGTTTTTTACTACCATTGTGATGCATACCCTCCTGATCTAGTTTCCTGCTCAACTATTAGGAAATAAGTCTTAAAATTGGTACTATGTTAATTCAGTAGCAATCATGTTGAAAGCCAAAATAATGTAGGAAAGAGAGCAAGTATTCCCATAAACCATGAGCACCCAAACAATACGGTAGCCAAAAAAATTTATAAATTAAGTTAAGTTATTATTGGNTATTGTTTTTTTTTTTTTTTGAAAACATAATAATGTTCAAACTACGCTCAAACCGATCCGAACCGTTCAAACCGAAGTGTCTTGGTTCGGTTTAAGAATTTGTAAACCGAGATTCATTGGTTCGGTTTGCAGTTTGACCCCCAAACCGAACCATACTCACCCCTAGTTATAAGGAATACTTTTTTTTTTTTGGGTGTACAAGGACAACATGAAAGATTAATTAATATAAGTGGCCGTGCTATTAGCCGCCAGAGCAGTCCAGCTATTCCTTCAAGTAGAGTATTAGAAGCTCCAATATTCGCGGCCTGAGAGCTCCCTCGATCGCCATGAAATGGCACAAGCATTTTCTTCCCGATGAATGTAGTTTCAAGGTTACCTCCATGAATCCCATATTCCAAGCCATTTGTAACCCCTGCCTAGCTACCCGAATCTCGGCATAAATGTTAGTTACAGTTCCAAGGAATTGATTGAATGTCTAAGCCATTCCGCATTATTTCCTCTTACTAGTCCTCCTGTCCCTGCTCTCGTGCCTTCCATCCATCCCACTGGTGGATATTTTCATGTCATGAGTTTCATCTGATTGCCTTTCAGCTTATTTGGGCTTGCTTTTAGATGTTGGAATTCCTTCCATTCTGGCCTGAATCCATTTCGTGTTTCATCGCGGGATGATATTCGCATTCCATTAGGTCACACTCGCCCACCGTGAAAAAACAATCTAGTTTCTCTCTCAAGTTTCAGTGAGCATTTTCAATTTTAAGGTGAAGGCATTTATGTAGGAGTAGTATCTTTTACCTTAGTGTTAAGCGTGGAATGTAAAGTATGGATATCATTCTCATTAGAAAGTTTGCAATTTCCATATCATAATAGGGGCCTTATTTGTGGAGTTGAGCTTGGCTTTTTGTAATGTGCTAGATCAACAAGAAAATACAGCCCAAACTACTCAGGTAAATAAGACCATTTTACAACCACAACCGTAGCAAAAGGATCTGAAATGATATTTGTAAACTTGGCAAAATCTGTCTCGGACCCACAAGTCTACCCGTACCTTCTAAAAAAATTCGGGTACAAATACATATATAGGAGACCTAATGAAAGTAGACATGTTCTCGAAATTAATCCGAAATTTTTTGTCTGGTCCGGTCTGGGTCGAGTACGAGTTACCCTGGGCTACCCGAACTTTTTACTATATAAGCCCTAGGATTTTTATTTTCACTCTTTCTCATCTCTCATTCCCTTATGTGCGTCGTCCCCCTCTTCATCAGTTCCCTCTCTCTCTCTCCCACCGCAATCAGATCAGCCAACGACCACGCTACTCCACATGAACTCGACGGCACCCCATCGTCAATCTCGCTCACAGATCCACCGCAGCTCCGTCACCATTCTCCGACCAGGAAAGAAAGCTATACAATAGTTATAGTAGCATAGAGAAATAAGCTCCTTCGTGGTCTCAGATTGACTTTGAGAGTGGTAACTCCATAGCTAAAGCAGTGGAACTACCGAGTATTATTTTTGTTAACCAAATATATTTTTGTTCAGATCTACTTGTATTATTTTTGTATGAATTTTACTACTTTAGACTTAGGAATTAGATTTGAGGTGATTTTTAGGAATTTCTAAGATATATGTGTTTGGAGTTGAGATGAATGTGTTGGATTTGAGAATTGAGATGGTGACTATAGAAATTAAATTAGAAAGTGACAATCATCATAGTAATAGAAGGGAAAAATAATTCAATAAAAAAATTCGGTGAATAACTGTTAATAAAAAAATTTAAAATTTTAATCATTTATTTGCGGGTAATACCCGACCGGCCTGAGTAGAGTACGGGCACTAAAAAAACACTACCCATAAAAAATCATATAAAATTTACTCATACCCATTTTACCCAAATCCGACGGAATTTTAACCGTACCCGACGGGTCGACCTGTTTGTCAAGTCTAGATATTAGAGAGCGTCAATAAAGAGTTTACACTTTAGAGCGATTTTTTTTTTTAATGTAAATCACCGTTATAGAGACAGCTGCCCGACATCTCTCAAAGCCTACAACTTGATAGCTACAATTTTTGTTACAAAGGACAACATATTTTCGTATTAAGGCACACAAAGCTGTTGATTTTGTAAATTTCGGCTGTATTCTTTTCTTCCATAAATTTTATTGCACCATTTTAAGGGCTCAAAGCAGCAATTTGAACATTCTAAGCATATGATGGCCTCATCTTTGAGCATAAAATGGGCACTCAAACTAATATATGGAAGAAATGTCCTTATTGTTGTTCTTTACTTGTACTTTATTATATATATATAGTTCACTCCATTACATAGAAAAATGCTTATGGCAAGTTGGCAACATCCTTGAGGCTAACCCCAGAAAATTCAAGGGCATTTTGGACCGCCTTTCTGTGTCTTCCAGTTATTGTAACATGGACACTCTTCCTTGTGCCCGTAGGTGCCCGATGGTACGCAGAGACATTTGTCGCAACACAAGTTGCAGTAGAACAAGCATGGCTTTTTGTGCGACGTCGCTGAGCATCGATAATTGCATGCACCCGGACATTCTACAAAAGTCACGTACGAAGAAATTAAAATACGATCGATAGTCATTTTATTTTGTACGTTGGAGAGGTTAATTGGGATAGTGATAAACGACAAACGATAACTCTCTGCTTTATCAACTGAGATATTTAGCTGACATCTAATAAGAAGTCAAAATTTTCAAAAGATGAAATGTATACTTACGTTCCTTAGTGAGAGACCCTTCTCCGCCCGCCTATTTCATTTGAACGTAGAAAAAAGATACATTGAGCTTAGATTAGATAGGCTTTTATTGCATATACTTGAAAGAAAAGATATAAGAAGCACATGAACATCAAACTTACATTTGAAAGTTCCAAAATTGACATTGAGGCAAGGAGGAAGAGAAGGGAAAAGCATCGAAGACTAGCCATTCTTGAAAACTAGTTCTGGGGTTGCAACTTAATGCTGTTTCTTTTTTTGCAGTGAATCCACAATATATAGAAGTTTGTGGCTGAATGCCCTATATATATGGTTTTTTTTTTTGTTGTTCATTAACGCGTATATAAGGGTATATGTACCAGATCGAGAACTATTACATGAAAATTTGGCATGTAATCCATCCAGAATTTGATTGTGGAGATAAAACTTATATTGGTAGGCACAAACTATACATATTGACTATTGAGGAAGTGTATTTAGTATTAAGGTCCAAGATTACATGAGACTTATTGCAATCAAAGAAGAATTGCATAAATATAAGCTGCTTTGGCATTGACTCATTTTTTGTTAGTCTTGTATTGGGAAGAAAAAAAAGAGCGTAATCGGCATGGCTTTGAAAAATATATTTGTCAGGGCTTGGGCGTTTTTTTTAATAATGACAGTCCTACCCTTCTGACTTTCTAACGACATCTGTCGTCCATCAGCTGAGGTACTGATTTTGTACGTTATTTTAAAATTGAGTATCTCTTTGGCGCACGTGGTACTAAAGTTGTACAAAATGTAAAGTTGAGAATATAGTTTTGAAATTTGCCCTAATTAATATATTTGAATTCTTCCATTGCAGGAAAAAAGAGTTCTAAGTCAATGCAATTACAGGTTATTGGGATATGACTGAGCATAAATATTTAGTAAATAAGGTTTACTCCTAGTTTGATCATTTTTACTGCGTTGATGCCTAACCCTAGTCTTATTTACACTCCCAATTAGCTAATGACATTTCGGGTACTGTTAATTTGTGCACGCAATTTGTATTGCTTACAACCATATAATGCAATGCAAATGTGCATTAGCCAATTTGGAGTGTTAATAGCGCTACCCAATACCCAAAAGAGACGTCAAACTCATTTGCCAATATCTGTTTACGTTCTGAAGGAGACTGCGAAAAATAAAAAAGGTATCTTTACTTCAAGAGCCAACTCTATTTCATATTTTGAAAAAATAAAAATGCCTTCTTTAGAAAGTGAAAACTCATAGTATATGTTACGGAGCATTTAAAAACCATTTTCCGCAACAAGGCACAATAAGAGAGTTGGTGGCAGTGTTGTGAAGTCTGTGTTTTCAAAAACCAAATCTGAAAACGGTAACCAATCAAGAAAATTTTGACAAGACAAAGATGAAAATAAAGAGAATTGGTAACCACATCTAGCGTTCATGTATCAAGTTGCTTAGAAATAAAGAGCTCCCCTGTACAACCACTGGATCAATATAGTATCTATTAACATTTCCAAACGTTATTTCACATCTTAAGCTCTGTTTGACAATATTGTAATAAAATCTAGTTGTACTTTTTCTTTAGAAAAAAAAAATAACAATAAACAAGTGGATATTTGGTATACCACTTTCTCAAATTCATTTTTTTTCCCTTTTTAAAAGAAGCATTTTAGAATCCTTTATTTTTATTCTTCCCCACCTTGTCCAAACACCTTCGACCACCACCACGTCAACTCCACCACCACCATCACCATCATCATCAAACTAACAACACCGCTTCATTCAATTTTCCCTCCCATTGGTACTACCATGACCCAATCCACCTCTAAATCCGTAGACAAAAGTTGAAGGTGGTTGATGTGATGCGATGGTGAGAGGTCGTATGCGGATACATGACATTGATGGGTTTTGGAGATGATGATGGGGCTAGTGTCGGATGAAAGTTGATAGTGCTTGATAAGATGCGATGTGGTGGAGCTATGTTGTTGTCGACAATTGGTGCGACATACTTGAATTAAATGTGTTTTTTGACGGTGGTGTTGTTAGACCTAGCAAAATTTGATCCGGACCCGCGGGTCTATCCGTATCCGCTCAAAAAACCCGGGTAAGGGTACATAATTCGGAGACCCGCCGAAAACAGAACCGTACCCGAATCGACTAGTAAATTTCGGTTCGATTTGGGTCGGGTGCCGGATACCCGGATTTACCGAGTTGTTTGACTATATATATGATTTTAGGGTTATCCTCTTCATTTTTCTCTCCTCTTCTCTCACTTCTGCCGCCTCTCTCTCAGTCTCTTACCCTCACAATAGTCACATATCCCCTCTCTCACATATTCATCCTCTCAAATCTTTCTCTCTCTCGTAGATTCATCCTTTCAAGTATCTCTTTCACATCGACACCAAAATCGCGACCAAACTACAATACTCCATGGCGCCACGGATCAACCGCAGCTCCGTCTCCAGTCCCGTCGTCATTCCTCCGTCGCCATAGCCACCGGTCAGTCGCCACGGTCACTTCATCGCCGACCGTCATGCCGTCACTCTGTCGTCGACCAGATCTGTTTGTCGCTGACCAGATCTATTGTGACTGTTGCTCAAGAGCCCAAGGTCAGGCGTTAGCAAGATCAAGGAGAAAAAAATTATGAGTTATTTCATCGTCACTCCTGTTCTTGAGAGTCCTGATCTTGAACTTTTTTTGTTTTATTTTGTTAATTCGATAAGGCCTAATCTCGATTTCAGTGTTGAGGTTGTTGGGTAGACAGTAATAGTAGATCTTGTGGTGGTTGTGTAATGGATTTTGAGATTGTGTAATGGATGTTGAAGAAGTGTTTGTGTACCGAAGGAGGATAAGGAAAATACGTTCAATAACTTATTAATTATTTGATGTAAGAAAAAAAATGTCAAAAATAATATTTTACCCGCGGGTTTTACCCGATCCGCAAGGGTAGGGTACGGGCATGGAAAAAGATTACCCGGGAAAATCGGGTAATTTTTACCCGACCCGGGTTTTATCCGTACCCGACCGGATAATACCCGTACCCGGCGGTTTTACCCGATTGCCAGGTCTAGATGTAGTTACAAAGGGCCGACGGTTGACCGAAGTGTCGAAGAAAAAGGTTATGACGTGGTCCAATCAGTTGATGAGATGCGGTGGTGGGGCAGATTTGTGGGTGGCGATAGAGGTTGTGTGGTAGCGGTAAGTCTTGTCTGTTGTGGCAAAGGCGGGATAGTGGCAGCGGTGTGATAGATTTGTGGGTGTGACGGCGATAGGGTGGTGACGATGAGGCAGATCAATGGTAGCGACGTTGGGGAGGTTAGGGTGACGGTGTTGTCTACTGGTAGTGGTGACTGAGGCTTAGAGGGTAACTGGTGGTAGTGTGGTGGAAATGATGAATGAGTTTTGTAAAATGAGGATAGTAAATTGTTCTTAATGAAACTTGAAGGTTGGATCTTAGAACAAACACCAAAATTGAAAACCCAAAACTCCAAAGTGGAGTTTCCAAAAACACGCAAAAATTATGAACTAGTTTAAAAAATTGAAGGGGGGGAAATCGGAACTAATTACCAAGCTTCAATGTTTTGTTGAGCTTACGAAATTGAAGGAAAACCCGAAAGCAAAAACTCTATCAAAGGCTAGTTTATTTGTTGCTAAAAGTATAAAAAATTAAAATACTACTCCTCTATCCCAAATTAATCGCTCCATTTAACTTTTCACGCATATTAAGGAGATGATGTCATACTTTTTATGTTTCCAGTATTACCCTTTGATGTCATATTCATTTAATTACATTTTTGCTTCATTATTAATGAAAGTTTTTCAGCATGTGGGACTTGCCTCGCTTTATCTCATCCCCTTCCCTTTTCTTCCCTGATTCTCTCAATCTGCCCTGTAACTCAATCTTACTCAATTCAATTACCGGTGGGAATTGCAGCGGCAATCTTCTCAGAGGTTGTTGTAGTATATGAAGCATAAATGTTTGACAGGCGAAAGAAATTAAGGTCTCGTACGTTTACCATCTTCGTTTTCTGTTTTAAACATGATGATGAAAAAGATTTTTTTTTGCGTACTTTTACCATTTTCTGTTTTCGTTTTGGATAAAATTACTCAAATAGTAACAAAAAACTGAAAACACCTAAAAGGTGTTTTCAACTTTTTTCACTCAAACTTAACCCAATATAAGAAAAAATAGCTAAATTTTTTTTTGTGAAAATGATAAAAGTACAGGAACAGTCTTTCGAACTTAATATGAAAATCATAAAAATGAAAACAGAAAACAATTATGGTAAGCGTACAGGGCCTAAAGTGTAAGGCCTATTGATTTTGTGATGAGTCTAAACATGGGTATATGGTAAGTGGAGATGGAGTAAGAGGAGAGAGATTAGATAAATGAGAGGAGAGAATGAAGATTAGAATGCCCGAACGCCTAATCTCACCTCTTTAAATGCCACATCGATTGGTCAAATGCGCATCGCTGCCAATTCATGCATCCGTCGCCTTACACCTCATCAAAATCCTTAGATTGCTTAATCAAATGCTCCACTAACACCTTGTGGCGCCTTAATCTCGTCTGGTGCCTCATCCAAGCCTTAGTTACCAAATGGCTACAAAATGATTTTTTTTTTAAAAGCGAGATTCCCATTCTTTATATTTATTTGGCGGTGACAACATGTTATTGGGTGGCGGTCCCACTTATCAAGGCCTTTTTTACCTGAGGTCTAGCGGACATCGTTTGACCCTCGTACGCTCCTAATCGAACACCACGCGTGACGATGCCTCGCCCATGCCTGAACTGAACGCTATTCCAATGTTAGGTGCCTAGCAACCACTGTGTATTCACGGTTGGTCTGGTCGAGATATTGAGATTTTGGCGGCCTGTGGTTGTCGCGTGGGCTTGGAGGTGGCTGGATTTGACAAAGGGTTATTGGGTTTTCAGCAATGAGGGTAGCAGATTAATGAAGGTGATGAAAGTGAACAATGGAGGCAGTGGTGAAACGAATAATAAAGCCACGGAGGGCGTTGATCATGGATGGAGGTGGAGATGAGTAAAAAGGAAAAAGTGAGACTAAATAAGGAGAGAGAAAGAAGAAGAAAAGAGGCAAAAGGGCAAACATGGAAACACAAAAAACTATTTAGATTTAGAAATTGAACAATTATTTCAAGATAGCCACAAAAAAATGAACAAATATTTCAAGATGAAAGAAGTACTCCCTCCGTCCCACATAAATTGATCATATTTCTTTTTTGAGTCGTTTCACCAAAATTTCTCACTTTTCAAATTAAGAAAAATTCTGTAAGTACTTTTGCATATCTAAATTTTGTTTACCCTTTTTTTTTATTCTATTTATCTCTCCACATTTAACTTTCTACCAACTCATTTTTTTTTCTCTTGACCCACTTTCTTAAACTTTTTTAATCTATTTCTATCTCACATTAAACACTCAACTAATCCATTTTATCTCCCCTGACCCACTTTCTTTCCTCCTCTCACTAAAGGGTATAATAAAGAACATACAATATATGACTTAAATTCTTAATCTACGTGTAAAAAAATATAATCAATTTATGTGAAAGAGAAATAGTATCTTTTAATAATAATAGTAAAAAAATATAAAAAAAATAATTAAGGGTGTACAGACAGACACATATAGTCTCGTTCTTATTCTTGATTGCTTTGAGTGTAGACAAATGGCAAAAGCCAGAGAGACATTATTATTACCAAAAAATATGCCAAATACTGCAATAGTCAAACATAAGTATCTAAGGTTGTCCGCCAAAAGATGCCTACACATCATGGGAACCACTTATATAAATATAAATATATAATAATATTGGGGTCATATGAGTGAGATCACCCAAAATTAATCATTTGCTGGATCTAATGTATTCTACTCTATCATGTCACCCGTGGCAGTATCTATACATCATGCCAAAGAAACTTGATATGCTTCTTTATTTCTGCTCCTGCTCCCAAAGTAGAAGCTGCCTACAAAACAATCATATCTTATGTTGTAATCACATAGGTTATGCTCATATTAATGTTCTTATTGGTTTATAAAGTACTTTAATTTGAGGAACGGGTCCTCGGTTCATTTTCATTTTGCTACTACAACCGGCCATCTTAATTCTTTTCTTTTTCCTACTAATTTAGATGCATAATATGTTAATCAATACTATTGTGCCTGGTATAATATGTCAGAGATGAAAGCTCTTTTTTCTATCCTTCTTGTGACAAACCCAGTCGGAATAAGAATCCACTGTTATGCCGTATACAATAGTTTTAGTGACAAATGTCGCTGTTAGCATTTCGTTATTGTTGTTAACGTTTATAATGACAAACTTTTTATCGATAGAGTGCAATTAGCCAGATTTTACTACTGCGAGAAGTGCTATACAACAGAATATTTTTATCTTAACTAGTGTGGCCTGAAAATCAGATTTATATCTCGTCGCACCAAATTTCTTATCGAAGAAAAAAGGGCATAACCCATGTGATTTCACCATACAAGCTTACTTCTTCATCACATCTAGTATGGAGTAACCTCAACTTGCGCAAATTCAAGAAAATCTTTTAATTGTTTTCTCGTATAGTGACGCTGAAGAAGTTTGCCTCGCTCTTGTGGTATATACTCTTCAACGAAGTTAGGATTAGATGATGGGTTAGTCACCGAGTGCAACTGATTTTTGGTGAACGTGATAGGTTAGCTCTGTTCTTCAAGTGATATTACCCTTGTCATTTTCCAATGTTATTCGTTCCAGTTCTCTAGAGGTTAGACGATCGATAAATTTCATTGTGAAATTTATGAGGTGGATGTGAACAACCTAAGAGATGAACATATTTAAAAATAGAAGTTGGCATGCGATACTACTAGAGAGTACCTTATATATTCAAACCAAGAGATATATAAACATATTCAAACCTTATTGTCTTGCTGAATCTATGTTATATATATTCTTTTGACAAGCAAGTAAAACCAAAGAGAAACCAAGAAGGATGCTCATCAAGTTGCCAAGAGTGGGCTAACGGCTATTTAATAGGTTCAACCACTAAATACCTTGTAATGGATGACCTATTCTTTATACACTTTCCAATCTTGGTAAGTTTATGGGTCATTAAAGATCATCAAAGTTTACTTGTGCGTTGGAACTGCATTGAGGCCCAGGTAGAACGGGGTAAAGAACATATCAAATGACGATACCTTATTTTTGCAATTCTTTTTTCGTGTAAGGGGTCCAAGAACTTCATTAACGAAAAGAGGTGGTACATCGCGGCTCCATCACATATTGATCAGATCTAGATTCTGGCTACCAGATCGAGTCCGCGACACTGCCATCGAACCAGCACGCTCAGCCGCGACCCGATCTATGTGAACCCCTCACGAACCAAGAAAGCAAAAGACAATCCTAGATTTATGCAATCCAACGATGCTGGAGACCGGTGACATCGCAACAATTGGCTTCACTGCGTGGCCGGAGTCAGCCATCTTGGCGAGACCTCAGAAAATTCATGACACCGGGGGCTAGGGCCTCCAGGCCTTCCACTTGATGAAGGAATTGAAATTATGGAAACGTTTTAGGTCGTGTTCGGATTAAGAGAACCACTGCCGGCTCCGAATCAAAACCACAGTGTCTTGTACAGTCCAAAATAAAAAATAAAAAAAAATTGACTTAATTTTTAAATAACATTAAAAAATTTAGCAAATAGAGAAACATAAAAATAACTCACCTAGATAAAGAACTATCTGATCTAATTTAAACACCACCTTCCACTTAAGAACTTTTTGAACTAAAATGGAAAAATAGGTGGGCAGTTTAGCAATGGGATCAACTAACTAATCCTGCAATCAAGGGGAACCGAAGGCCAACGTTTCCATAAGACTCGTTCCAACTTCCAAACCTCGCACAAAACCCCTCTCCCGAGTTCCTCTCTCCCTTCCCTTTCCATCCATTTCATCTCCCCTGTCTCTCGCTCTAAACCGGAAAGCAAAATCTGGCAGAGAATTCGAACTCCTGAATCGATTACAGAGAGAGGAGAGAGAGAGAGATAGGTTACAAGTTTTAGTGTGAGACAGAGAGAGAAGAAGATCGCGTGCGTCCATTTCCACACCACACAAAAGAACTCATCACCTTATCTCCGATTGGTGGATGCTTGCAACTTTTCCACAGATCTGATTCGTTCAACGTAAACTCAGAGAAGAGACACGAGAGGTATCCAATGCTCGTCAAACCTGCGGGCCCCACCTGCTTAATTTACAGTTTTTGGATCTTTTGAGATTCAGCATATTTTTCCGAGAAATATTTTCGCCTCGAAGCCCGAAAAATTCGAAGATTCCGTTTTCACGATCCTTAAATTCCGGAGCGACTGTCGGTTTCGCGATTAGATTTGAATGGAAAGCGGTGGCGGTGGAGGGAGCCGGCGGCATTGGACGGAGGAAAGGTCCGATTCGTCGAATCTACGGGAACTTCTACGCACAAGAGAGGACGGCAATGGTGGTAACGGCGGCAACTCGTTCTCCGGTTTGACCCTAGGCGCGGTCCTAAGCGAGAAGAGACCCGGGCCGGTGCTGGCGCCGGTTCAGTCCAACCGGACTCTGCTAGAGATAATACGTGACGACTCGACCGGCGGAGGCGGAAGGGACAGCAAGAAGAGCTGGAGGACCTTCAAGGACAAGCTCCGCCTCCGCCGCGCCGGCGCAGCCTGGACCTCCACCGTGGCGATCCCCGCCTCCGACGTCCCGATTCAACAGATGAACGGCAACAGCAGGATTATGACGCGGCGGCACTCGACTCGGTTCCCCGCCATGGGCGGCGTCTCCAACTCGGACGAGTCGAATCCAGAATCGCGACAAATCGCCCGGCCGGATCTGAGTTCGGTTCCGAGTAACCGAGCCATGCTGTTGAGGCGGAACACCAGCCGGATACCGGAGAGGGTGGGGAGCCGGTTGAACGTCACAATCGACACCGATTTACCGGAGGAACACCAGCAGCCGCCGTCTGCCGAGGATGCAGCGGCTGCACATACGGAAGAAGCGTCTGCCGAGGATGCATCGGCAGCACATACGGAAGAAGGGATGGGAGAGACGGCGGAGGCGGCGCCGGAGGAGGGAGGAGAGGGGCAGCCGCATGTGAGGATGTCGTTGATGGCGTTGCTGGCGGAGACGGACAGGCAGATGGGGTTGGACGCGTCGGCGTACATGATGGATGATGAGGACGAGGAAGAGGAAGAAGTGGAGGAGGCCGGCGGCGGCGGCGGTGGCGGAGGCGGGGAGTATAACAACTGCTGTGTTTGCATGGTGAGGCACAAGGGTGCGGCGTTTATACCGTGTGGGCATACGTTTTGCAGATTGTGCTCGAGGGAGCTTTGGGTGCAAAGGGGGAATTGCCCTCTCTGCAACAATTTCATCTTGGAGATTCTTGATATCTTCTGATCAAACTTCCATCATCATCTTCATCAGTGATACCCGGGTCCGATTCTTTTCAATCTATTCATCTTTCATATGTTAATTCTGATTTTCCTACCAACAAAAATGTTACACAATGTAAATTGTTTGCAGTGTTAATGAGAGTAGAAAAGAAATTAACTGCTCCAATTATCTGAGACTGAGTAGAGCATCAACATCTTTTTCTTTTACCCTTTTGTTGTTTTCTTCTTGTTTTGTAATTATGGGTGCATAAATGAATTTAGATCATCCTTTTTTTGTCTTTGTACTTCAGAAAAATGGACCCTTTTTTTGGTAAATTGTATTGATCTTTTTTGCGAATCACAAATATCATGTCTAATAAAGTTCCTCTTTATACGAAAAATGTTAGTCCTTTTATTTTTTTGTCTCAACGGTCCTCTAAAATCATGCTTCTCGCAACCAACAGTTTATTTATTTATTTATTTAAGCAATGTACTTCATTTCTACTTCTTTTCTCACAAAGTAGTGAAAGTTTAATTGAATTAGTTTATTATACTTGTGGATTTCTCAGTTAATAACACTAGTTTAAACAGATTATAAAAGCAAGCTGATTTCTAATTTCTACAATTGCCTTTGTTGTTTAATCATACATTTGGGGGGTTGTTGAGTTGTCCACACCAGTCTTTCTACATTTGTCAGCAACAGCCAACAGATGAGGCAATTATTGTCAGGCTGGTTTGGGTAGTAGCCAATTATTGTCGGGCATGATCTTTTTCGGCCCCGTTTGGCACTCTTATAATCTTTTCAAAAGTGTTTTATCAATACTATTCTCGATCTTTATCACAAAAAAAAAAGTTGATAAAAGAAATGACTTGACAAAACCTTTTTTCTTCTCTATAATAAAATCTAGAACTCTAGCTATGATTAATACTAGAAAGGATGCATTATCCATTCTTAAGTAGTTTTACAAAATTGCAACACAATAATTTCAGTAACAAGTATCTATAGATTTTGACCACACAATTTCTTGTGCGAAGTAGTTCAATAGTAAATGTGCACGGGCACTAATGTTACCCACTTGGAGCATCTATTAGAAAATTAATTTGCAGGCCTCATTTAGATATATAGTAAGTCGTATCTGCGTGAGAATGTCATGGATTTGTGACACTTAATCCTTGCATTTGTAGATGTTCTGATGGACCACCATTCTCATGCAAGAAGGCCCACTAAATCATTTGTAGATGTTCTGATGGACCACCATTGGGCTCTCATGCAAGAAGGCCCACTAAATCGGGTGGGCCACCTACCGAAACAAATTAACTCGGGTAGGCCCACTCTCCTCCACGTTCGACAACTTGAAATGTTTAGCCAAGACTGGTATTTAGTCAATAATCAGCCCATCTTTGTGGGCCTACCTACATTATACAGCCCATTGATTGGATCAGTTTTCAAATTATCGATGGGTAATGAATGATACTGTAAGTTCGTTTGCATCTGCGAACAAACGTATTCAACATTGAAACGGTTTTGCCCTTCAACTTGTCTCAAAATTACGTAGTTCAGCCGTGTCTGCATTTCCCTTCCCCATCTCAGCCCAAACCACCAACGGTCTCACTACCACCACCAGGAACGCTGTAAGTGGACCGCCATGACTCCAAGCAAGGGATTGCGGAAAACGAGGGTAATAGTGTCTTCCCATAACTAAGGGATAATCCAACCATCTACTTCTTAGGAGACTGCGTACAGTCTCATTCGCACATGCAAACGAGCTTTCCTTAACAATTGTCAAGACCGCCTAGGATACCCAAACATGAAATTAAAAGCAAGCACAACTTTTGCCAAAACAAAGATTGATCTGAGATGGTTATATATCACTTGATTGTAGAACTGTAAACTACTTTAACAAAAATCAAATGCACTCTACCATGGAGCCTAGCCAATGAAATAAAAAAACTTATGCATATTGAGCTTCAACTCTAAAATTTCCGTTTCAGTACCCCAGGGTTCCCAACTGCCCCACATGAAACAGTTTGTCGCCCTTTCTTTCTATGAGCCGAAAATAGGCTTGAGTGCTTAACTAGTTCGGTTGTCCTCGTGTTTCAAGCTAATGCCCCGAGGTCCCCCTCCCCCCCCCCTTCCTTTTTATTTAAAACTGATGTTTACTTTCGCTAGCGAAGTACAAATGTTTTTGGCAGATGACCTAGGAAAAAGTTGATGTGTCGCTAAGGAATTATGCCCTTATATCAATCCCAAGCGTATTAGTTCATTTAAGATAAATAGGTGATTTCAGTTCTAAATTTACAAGCACTAACTATTATCTTTTTTCTCCGGCTGTCCCCACCACCCGACGAGGTAACAACGCACTGCAACCGCAAGGAAGCGAGATGAAATGAGAATACACCCCCCCCCCCCTCCCTCCCTCCCTCCTCCCTCCCGCTAATTGTTCTCGAATTCCACCGGCGGTTTGTTAGATCTCGCCACAGGAACATTCGTGCAAAGGTGGGGACTGAGATGATGATGATGAGTGTGGGTGACCATTGGGGGCTACTGTGGTAGGGGGGGAAAACCATGGGGGGCTATCGACGTGGTGGTTTGATAGTTGGGAGATGGTGGTGACGGCTGGCAGAGAGAAAAAGAAAAAGAATTAGGCTTTAAATAAAGACATAATTGTCTTTTTATTAATTGCCACAAAGAACTCTTTATGGCATAGCAACATGTCTGTCTTTCCTAGCGACCTAAGCCGTTAATTATCAAGCTAGTTCACATTCATGTCATTAGCAAATGAACCGAGCTTCAGCTGAAATTCGAGGCTCGTTTAATAAGCGACACACTCAATAAAGCAGCCAAGTCATGCTACGAAACGACATCTTCGCTCCTAAAAAAATTTCTACAATAGAACAGAGAACACGACTCGCTTATTAAGATCTCAGATGTCTAGTAAGCACGAGCTCGAACGTAATATAGGCTTGAACGCGAAACACTAGAGAAACTTCCAGGGAAACTGAACTCAAGCTGTATATATGTTGCCAGCCCTTACTGATTTTAAAATGCTGATGAGAGACCATACGAGTTACATCAACAAATGATAGATCCATCAAATTTCTCTCGTAGGCTCTCAGCCTCGAGCTGTGTTTGTGAACCAAACCCACCCACCCATGTTGCCCGGGACCAATGTCTGCTTTCTTCCTCTGTAGAAGAGCGCACCTCCCAAGGATTCCAAGTGATGGCAACCCACCTTTCCAAAGCATTAAAAGCATACTAATGTGCATCCGCATAAATTCCATCACGAGAAAACAGCCTTAAGTTATTAACAATGCAACAACCCAATCTCATAAAGTGGAAGCACATATACTTCATAGAGACCTTTCTTTATTTCTCTGTCCCAGGAACCTTTCACTTTCCCTTGTCTTAGAAATGGGCAGCAGCAACCAAGGCATGCCACAAACTCAGACCCTATTCCCTAGGAAACTCGAGTAAAAAGCAACATAGTTATGATGGAGCTCCTTTTTGGAAAACCAACTAGCAGAAGCTTTGGTCATTTGATTTAGGAACATGGCAATAATCAAGTACACAAAGCAAACACTGGCCATGGACTTCCAGGTCTATCAAAAAATCAAGTGAGAATAAACAAAGTTCTTCTACAGCCAAGAGTTGGTAGGCATGTCTTACACGTTAAAATGAATCAAAATAAAGTTTTTCTACAGGGAAGAGAAGGTAGAAGGATCTCTTGCACAACAAGAACCTTCATATATAGCTAACTCGGTCAAAACAGGGGTAAAACGACGGGCATCACTCGCCAAGAAAACCTCTTGGAAACATAAGCACTTCCGTGATTATGAAGTCCAAGATAAACACCCTAGATATTAAGCACCGACTTCTATACTAGAGGGTGGCCTCAGGCTTATATAAAAAAAAGTTGCGCCTGAAAACAATGGAGCAACCCATGTAAAAGAGTTGGGGAGAAACTTGTCTAATCAGCCTTTGGTTCTCATGATTGTGATGCTGCCTTGTCCTCCTTCGGTGCGAATTTTAGTTTTACCAACAACAGGCTTCCCAGTCAAAGCTGAAGTGGGATAAGAAGCAGGATCTTCGTCGTTTTGCTTTGATTTTGACGGTGGTGGAGTGCGTATCCGCTGGTTTATGTCTTTTAGAGTCACGTCTCCATGAACACCGCAAGGTTTGATAAAGGCAAAGGGATAGACAACAGAAGAGGCCAACTTTGTTGGAGTTTGCATGTACGACTTCTTGCCTGAGTATAAAAACACAATTTGATTTAGTTATCAAAATCTTGCTATTTTTATCAATATGGTCACTCCCAACAGGATATGTGAAAAAGGTGGACACAATTAGATATAATTGGAGAAAGGGTGCCTTTTCTTGAACTCTCTACAGTGGGAAGTTCGCATGTTATCACAAGAATACTTCCAAGTTTGAAGCAGCTTTTGAGCTTAACTACCATAGGATACGAAACGGAGATTGGTAAGAGAGAAAAACCTTTAAAGACAACATTTCGACGAGTTCGAGTGCGACGAGATGGAGCAGCATTAGTTTCATATTCGGGTGGTGTGTTACAAAGCTCTGCAACAGTATGACGGTTAAAATATATAGAAATGAAGAGTTGCGAGTAACAAGCAAACAGCTCAACTTAAATTGAACCAAAAGAAAAAGCAACCCATAGTATTGAAAAAAAAAATTGTTTTCACGCACCTGTAACATCAATTTGAACATCAGACGACCCAGACAGATTCCTGTAATCCAAATGTTACAAAAGGTCAGTATAGCAGAAAAATAAAAAGAATAAAAGCTAAAAATAAACAAGACATACGTATCATCAGGGCTGAAATGCATCTCAGAATCATTGAAGCAATCAGCCAGCCACCCTTCAGATGACTGATCCAAGCCCTCATAACCAGATGCAGAAGCAACTCCTGAAATGTATCACATAATTAGAAAATCCCGAGCAAGAATTACGTCGATATTGATTTCAGGAAAGGATTATATAAGAGCTAAACCTGTAAATCCTGAAACCCACTGCGACATATCAGATAAAGCCTCTTCGACCGAGTCATCCCTATCCTAAACACAAACCAAAAGCAAGCATCTAAATACCTTCCATGGCATAAGCATATTATTTTCTAGAACTTGCTATCTCAGAGACTAGAAACTAAAAATGCATTCCTAAAGTCAAGTTTCAGTCTGCCTCGAGCCCTTATGCATAGGACTTCAGTGAATGATTGAGCCTTCAGCATATTAACAGAACCAACAAACAGTATTCTGACCTATACTCCTTGTGGGTATCTCCTGCAGACCACTGTCGAACAGACTTAAAGAAGGAGTGATCGACAAGTTTTTATTTGTTATATATTCCTCCTCAACTAAAATAGAGTGCCATGGTCATGATAAAAAAAAAGTTAGAAAAATATGTTGGCTAGCATAATCAAGATTATTCTAAAATGATAGAAAGCAAGCGTCGCTCAACCCACCTTTGACTTTAAAAATGGAGATGGCATCTCCTCATTGCAGAAGGGAGCATCCAAAATTTCAGTGTCGAATTGTAGCATACGACGCCTCTTTACTTGAGAAGAAGTCTCCCTGCATAGCCCCGGGTCCTTGTTCGTGTGTTCTGCAAAATACTCCTTCAAATCAGGTAAGTTGTTTAACTTGCACTTTGACTTACAAAGTCACAACATTTTCTAGGGTTGATGGGGAGAGGAGGGGGAGGGGGGAAGGTACCACTGCTGTTAGCATGGTAAGCCAAATCTCCACAGGCCTTAATTGGAGTTGTTTCATCAAACATGTAGGGAAGACCTTCCGTCTGGCTTACGCCATTCCACAAGGTTCTGGAAGCATCTGCTCACAATGAAAGACCATATCACCGTCAATATCTTCACCTAAGTATCCTGATTTACTAACTAAAAAATCCAGAGACTCACCAAGACTGGCACCTTCTTGCAGACAATAGTCCTCACTTTGCCATTCCCACATCTCGCTGCAACCAATACATACAAAAAAAGTAGTTGACACTTATTACATTTGCATTCCTTTAACTCCATTTCACAAAACGCTATTAAGTAATCAACTGGAAGAAACTGAAAGGACCCCATTGTATTCAAGCATTAAGCACTAACAGTTCTCCTGAATTATAGCCAAGAAAAGAAAATATATACTGGGTCCAGAGAAGAAACTATGACTAGAAAGTACAAATAGCAAAGGCCACGATTGAGCATCATTTCATAAAACAAGAGCAAAAAAAAGGTACACGATGGACACATTTTGCAGACCGTAGATAGATAGAACAGAACACAATCAAATGAACACATATCATATGCTACTGCACGTGGACCCAAACCAGATTAAAGCTGTGAACATGATCATAGCTAAAACATGATTTGCGCTTTGCGTGTCCGTTTGCATGTTCTCTCTCTCTCTCCCCCTACCCCCCTTCTCGTTACCATAGTACTGCCAAGGGAAGCCAACTCAAAGAATCCTAGACCTAGTACAACATAGTTAGTTAGAAAAAGGGAAATTACTTAAGTTACAGCATCATATCACCCAAGTTATAGAAGCAGAACATTTTGGGGAGAGGGTTTGTGGAACCAAGCCACACACGTGATAATTAAGACTTCAATAAACCCATAAGCAGAATTATTTTCTCTTCATCGTGATGAGATCCGGAACCTCGAACAATTCAATAGGTTCAAAGGTGTGAGATCCCACACTTGCTGTTTATCCCACGTCGGCTATGTACTAGGGGAGGTCCTAGGCTATGCATGATATAAGGTTAAGTTGGATCTTGTCCCAAAACGGAAGTGGGAGAGAGAAAATTTGGCGACCTTGTCAATGAACTCTAAAAGCACCTATTGGCTAGCCCATTTTGTGAGGGACAACCGGGTTGTCACAAAAGGTCTCTCCACATTATGGAGAAGGTGAGGTTATTCGAAGTTGTGAATTTGTTTTGGACTTACCCAGCAGTTATGAATTCAATTTAGGAATTTCAGCAATTGAAACCCAAATCAATGTTTGAGCTCAGTTAATAACCAACGAAGGCACCAACCATCAATGTTGATTTCCTTTCATTTTCGCATACACTAGATCAATGATGCTGAATGACTTTAAATGTGAGACATTTACTGAAGGTATGCCAACAGAAACCATTATGCAGATGCAATGATTAAGAAGTCGAAGTAAAGTACTAAATAAACCCAACAATCAAATGCAGTGATGCTACAATCCACAGCCTCATACTACGATTTCCCTTGTAATTAACGTCGAAATAAAAGCAAAACCCACAACAGAAAACGTAAATCACAGCAAACCCATCAATCAAAATGCAGCATTTCAATCCCGAAAAAGGAAGTAACAAAAAACCCAAGAAAATAAAATAAAATAACTGGCATCACAATCTACATTTCCAGAAAAAAATAACCTCCACACACAAATCTAAAACAAATGCATCCAAAACCAACCCACTAACCAAAAACAACAAAAATAGCGCATACAAATGACGGAAACATACTTGTCATTGTTGTAATCCATTCTGGGTCCGTATATCTGATGGCCGATCAGTAGAAAAGTAGCCGTTACAGGCGATCGAGATGCAGATAGAGTGATATATATAGATGTAGAAAGAGAGATGTATGTTTAGAGTTAGTGCTTGAGATGTGTGCATTGGAAGGAAAGCGCCGACTCTCTCTCGCACCTTTCTCTGCGTCTCTCTATGTGTGTGTGTGTGAGTGTGTGTGTATCCTTTTTGCTCTATATTTATTATCTCTCTGCTTTGTGTACCAAACACACAGCAGACACACACACTCGGTGAGAAATATCAGCAACCATGACTGACAGAGCACACTAGCACTCCCATTCCGTTTCTCGTGGGAAATATGAATTATTTTTACGTTTTTTTTCCCGGTATAAAACTTATAAGGAAATAATTCTAAAATTTTACTGTTTTATAAAGTGCAACGATTAGGTAACATAATACACAAATTATGACTAGTGACGATTCTGTGCGGATTACAAAGCTCAAAAATGGAATGTCGTTAGTGTCTAATATTTTTTTCCGTTTAAAAATTACGTACCGTCTGATTTGTTCGAACGTAGCATGAAATAAGTGTTACGATGAAAAGTTCTTTGACATAAAAGTTTTATCGTCTAGACTTAAAAATATAATTCTTGGGTATCTTTAAACAAGATGACTAGCAAACACCAATTGTCCAACAAACTCTCGCTTAATTGTAATTGGTTTCGGGTCTATAAGTTCGTTGTTAGTTTATGACATTTGTGATCGTGTATACACAGAGTCATGAAAATGTCGTGACCTTTACTTGCCGTTGGGCAACTCTGTAACCCTTTTAATTATCAATGATATTATCTTATTAACAAAAAAAAAACAAACGCTCGCTTATTTTTAGTAGTTGGTGGGTTAGGCAAACAAACTTGCTTTTCAAACCATAAACATGGACCCACATTGTTTTGTAAAGCCGAAACAAAAAAAAAAGTTTAATAAAGCATTTGTTATGTAATAACTGTAGCGATAAGTGGTACAGTTGATAAACAAACAAAACGTTTTTAACTGATTGTTACAAAATCGCTTCATATCATCCAAATAGATGAATTAATTACGAGAATTTCGAGTCGTTAATTACGAGCATCTCATGTCATTAACAATGGGTGTGTAGATTTATGGCTCATCGTGATCGCTTCAAAGGTTAAAATAGATCAATTACGTTGTAATCATACATGGAAATTTGAAGAAATAGTCAATCACTCGACTAATAGTAACGTCATTTTGGTGTCAAAATGTAATTGGATTTTTTATTAAAATAATCATATATTCCACGAGGTAAAGATTCAAAGGTGCTAACGCGCCAATTTTTAGCGCGTGGATAAGGTGATCCGGTTAGTAGTGCAAAACTGCCTACTGGAAGTGGCCCAACAACCCTTTTTTCTGCCACAATTTCGTGAACCAATCAAGACTAACCACGTGCCTGCCATTTTCCTGAACTTGGTGTAGGCTAACGAATTTGAGGGAGGGTGGGCTATGACCGTGGGTGGCAATTAAGACCCAAATCCATTTATCCGTCCAAATTCGCCCAGTTAAAACTCACCCAAACCCACCCATTTAATAACTGGGTCTTAAAAGGGTCACTTATTTTATAACTCAATTGCTCGCAAGTTTAAGTGGATTATAAATGGGTGCCCATTTAACCATGTAGATAAAGTTATTTTTTAAAAGAGTAAAATTTACACACTATCACACACACACACACACACACACACACATTCCTCTCTATCACACTCTCTCTCTCTCTCTCTCTCTCTCTCTATATATATATATATATATATATATATATATATATATCACACACACACACATTCGGGTAAATGCAGGCATGCAAGATTTTGTGTTTTCTCCAAAACACACTCTTTCTCTTCTCTCCTTCCCCCTCTCTCCCTCTCTCTAACACACGCGCATTCATATTGTTGTAGGCATGCAAAATACACAGCATCAAAGTTTAGCCGAAGCTAACATCCATCAGCATCCCCACAAACCAAACCCAGACACAAAGAATCAAACCCAATCAATAATACAACGAATAAAATACAGGTAGTGAGAAACCATCGCACCAAATCAACCGGATATGCTGCGATTGAGCAAAGAAGAAAGAAATATGTGTATTGGGGGTGCTGGGACCTTGAGCATCGGCGGTGGTTTGGGTATTTGTGGAGCAGATCTTAAAACCGGTCAAGCAGATCTGAAAACCATCTTGACAACCGATCGGCGAGGAGAAGATCTCATCGTTTGCGCTGACTGCCTTGACCTGTGATTCCAGAAGTCCGACAGTCGTCCGGCGAGAAACTAGATAGAGCGACGCTATCGGGCAGCCGGGGATCTAACGAGAAAGGAGAGCGGGAGGAAGGAAAAAAGTGGGCAGCGAGATTGCGTCTGACACCGGAAAAAGCCGTGGCACCGGCAGAGGGGCATCTACGGGCAAGGGAGAGAGGCTGGGGGCGACGCTGGTAGGCGACGACGCAGGAAAAATGAAGGGGCTGACTCGGACGAGATAATGGGTGTAAATGGATCTACTGACATAACGGGTTAAACCAACCCATTTAATAATTGACTCAGTTAACCCACAAATAAATGGGTCGATCACCCATTTGACCCAAACCCAACCCACCCACCCACCCACCCATTTTGCCAGGCCTAGTTTTTAATATCTAAAAGTTTTTTGTTTTTTGATATTTTTCAAATAATTTGCTTATGATGTCAAGTATCATAATATTAAGCAGGTGATTACATAACACCAAAATTGGTGTTACATCAAAAGGATTATTTCATTTGAAAATAGTATAGATATATGTATTGATATAGACTAGATGCTATGCTTACATTTTTAAAGATTTTGATCATTGACTGTACTTATGCAGACGTATCGTGTGTGCCATGGTACTTAGTAAAAATAATGTGAAGGTTTTGAACTTGCAACACGCATTGCCATGTTATTCTATTTTAGCCTTTAAAACAATAATTGAATTCAAGTATTCAATGTTCTATTGCGGTCCTTATCTTAGATGTTTCTTAAAAAAAAAATACTCATTCCGTCTCACATAATTTGATCAACTTTTTTTTGCACTCAAATTAAAGATTTAAATGATATATTTTGTGTGTTTCATTCTACCCTTTAGAGAGAGACGATGGAGAAGAAAGTGGATCAGGAGAGAGAAAATGAATTAGTGAAGTGTTAAATGTGGAGAGAGAAATAAATAAATAAATAAAGTGTAAAAAAGTGGGTCAGGAGAGAAAGTGAGTTGATGGAGATTTAAATGTGAAAAGAGAAATAAAATAAATAAAAAAATGGTAAATATGTAAAAGTACATATATAATCTTTTTAAATTTGGAATGAACAATTTTTGTGAAACGGTCCAAAAAAGAAAGTTGATTAAATTATGTGAGAAAGAGAGTAAATGATAGATGTACCCTTCTCTCTAAGTCATTAGTTGAAAGCTGGCCGAAAGACCATAAAATAAAAAAGTGGATCAAACTTGTGACAGACAATGAAAGATCTTTACCACTTGTCTGTTACCTTAATTTTGAAATATTTAGAATCATGTGTTATACTAATGAGATGATTGTCTATATTACTTACAAAGAAAACAGTTTAGTCTATGTAACATGACTTTTGATACAAAATAATTACTTACTTATATAAATGACGTTCGTCTATCACAAAAAGTTGTTAAAAACAAGGTCATGTTTGGTTTCTATAATTTCAAATTCATTGCGTAGAATGTTGGCAATAGAAACTTATGTCATGCTTAATTTTTTAGTAAGAAATTTTTTTTTTTTTTTGGTAAAGGTCCATTGTATTTCATTCCAAAGAATATATCTGTTCACTATTTACAAAACAATCTCAGCTTCCCTCTATTTATGTACAAGTACCCATACACATATGCTAAGCTAGCATTGTGACCTTCTACTCAGTCACTCCATTCCTCCCTATTGTTGTTCAAAGTTGAAAAATGCTATCTGAAATCCCCCATTCTTCACAGATCTTTTTATTTTCTGCCGTTGGTAAGATATTCTCCCAGCTGCTTACTCTCCACTTGATCCAGTGTTGGATCACTTGACTGCATCCCCCTGCATTAGTCTTCAGATGGTCAAAAATTCTCACATTTCTTTCTTGCCAGACTCCATATAGAACTGCAGTAATAGCTAACTTGCATAGCCTTGCTTTAAAGCTTTTCCCCTTGGTTTGCCTGGCTGCATATTCAATAAGATGCTCCCAGTCAATCAGAGACATCTGCATGTCTAGCTTCTTCAGTATTATACACCAAACATCTTTAGTATAAGGACAATGAATGAAAAGATGGTCCTTGGTCTCTTGCTGATTGGAGCATAAGTCACATGTATCATCCTGCACCAGATTCCATTGTTTCAGCTTGTCTTTAGTTCTCACCCCATTCTTGCATATCATCCACATGATCATAGAGCACCTGGGAATGTTACCAGGGAACCATACAATTTTCCCCCATTTTACCTTGTTTGCTTTGGATCTGAGTTGATTCCATGCAGATTTGATGGAAAACTTCCCATTCAGATTTAGGTCCCAAGTAATTTCATCTTTATTCTCAATACTAGGCACAGGTATAACATGAATGATGTTGATTGCCTCTCTTAATGCTAATGATCTTGGTGCTGGTAACACCCAGTTTTGATTCAGCATAATTTGCGCAACTTTTGCATTTATCCCCATGCCAGAATCATATGCTATTCGTAGCCCATAGTTCTGAATCAGGATTCCACATGGTAACCATTTATCTTTCCATAACCATGTTTCTCTGCCATTTCCCACTTTATATGTACAGAGCTGGTGCATTACCTTCCTTAGTTTTAACAATTTCCTCCAAGTCCAAGAAATTTTAATACATTAATTTTATTTTTACATGCGTATCGCGACTCTTACGGTGACCAGTTTGTCAGGTCACCGTAAGAGTCGCAATACGCATGTAAAAATAAAATTAATGTACTTAACATTAATTTTATTTTTAATAAAATTAATGTTCAGTTTTTAATAAAAACTGAACATATCTTCATAGGTAGAGCAGGCTTTTTTGGAACTTTTGATTTTGACCGTGTCGTACATTTCAATTTATCTCCATTAATAGCTAATTAATTATGCCAACAAAGATATTCAATTCTTTTATCACCACCACTCCGTAAAATTATGGCTAATTAATCAGTTGGTTACGATTTTAAATCTGCCAACTTCCCTCAAATTCCACGCCTTACCAAAATTACTTCAATATTTCAGCTTTCGTATTTCATAACCCTTTGGAGCTTGCAAAATTATTCATTCACATGCATTTTAAAGTTGCAAGAAACCATTTTTGCTAAATGGAATTTATGAGACGGTAGATGAAAGCAGGAGAGAGTATATCCAACGCAATTCAATGCGACATCGTCGTTCTTTATACACGTATGCAATGAATCTCTAGTACTCTGCACAAACACCAGTGTACTGTTTAAAGTTTTTGTTTGGTGTCACTCTTCAACAAGTTTCTTTTAGTGTAAAGTGGCCTTATTCGAAATAAGTAGCTATATAATACAATGAGGTGTCACATAGACATCCAAAAATGTTATTCTCTTTGTATGCAGCTCAGCTAGCAGCATAGAATAGATGAGAAGAGGCAAGTAGTGATTTGCCCTAGTCAAAGCTTAAGACCACCTTGCAATAATGAGGTGATACATGTCTTAGTACGATGACCTGACACGAACAAACATTTGTATCTTGTCTATAAGCGAGATGCTCGAACAACATTGGAAAAAGATCTCACCTTTCTGCATCCAACGCTTTCGTCGATAATACGATTCCCCATATGTCGATCTCTCTATGCTTTTTGATCTCATCAGTGTCTCTTATGTTTTTCCATCTCATCACTGATACTGCTCTAACCTGTAAGTTCTGGTGAGCCTACTAATCGCCATATCTTCTTCATTCCCAGCTATTCTAACTTCACGGATATCATGTTGAACACTTCCAAAGAAAATAACAAAGCTCTCATTTGAGAACATGAGCCAAGAAGACCAACTCCATTTGCGTGGTAGATCGCATATACTTACAGCAGATGAACTAAGAAGATCTTGCTCGGTAAAACAGGGTGCGATATACTTGAAGCTGTAAAAAACCTGTTACTTCTTCGACGATCTAGCAGCCAAGCTAAAGCTAAAAGATATTCAGACTGTTACTTGGTAACGAAAATCCCATTAGAAGTCTCTTATATCATCTGAGATGCACACACTAAAAGCTTACTCTTTCTCAGATAAGCAAAGCATTATTAGCTTTTGAAGAAAACTTTTGTACAAGAATCAAATACATTACCTCCCTAATTCACAGGATGTGGCACATATCCAAATACGAGTATTATCTCTTCACCTGATTCTTTTTCCCACCGTCTCCAAGTGCACTGATAGGCAGAGACGCGTACTCAGAACCATGTGCTTGACAAAGGTAAGTTTATAATCATGGAATAGCAAAAGCCATCCACCCAGGATTCATAAGGCTGATTTGATGACCATATGTAAGAAAAAGGAGATGGCATCTTTCCACACCAATAAGAGAGCCAGCAAAGGGGAAAAAAAAACAGTATACAATGTTCTAATGTAACCTAAAAGAAACAATGCGACAATGATAGATTGGAGCATTGTATTGTCATATCCAACCCCCCAGTGACGAGGGAAGAACAACGTTAACTGTAAATGCATCTCGTATAACATGTTACAACAAGGTGCAAGTCAAATATCGGATTTTTAATGTTACTGAAAAGGAAACTGATATGCGCACTATTTGAAGTAACAGCTTCGAATAAGAAACCATATAATGGTCTACAGTTTTAGAAAAAGTTGCAGCAGATCAATTTCTTCTAGTATGCGTGTGTGCGCCAAAATGAAAATTTCCATAAAGTTGGGATGATTTACGGGTGGAAATAGAGATGATGGCATGGCGTGAAAGAGGATCGGGGCAGTTGATTGGTTGGAGCATGCATCCATGGTGACCAGCCACTACATCGTGCGATGAAAAACATGTGTATATCGAATCGGGGGGTTTAAGGTGGTCGGAGTTTGCAGCCATGTGCATGAGAATAAGGGGCATTGGGTAAAATTGTACCATCAGAAGAACAAACAAAGATTGGAACATTGAAAGGGTGGTTCCAGGTCTAGATTTTGGTCAGTTTCCTAACACAAGGCCATAAAAGACTGATTATGATCTCCCCAACACGTCTCTGACTACCCACGTCACAGAGATGCACTGCCAGTTCGCAGTATTTCAGTGATTATAAGTAAAATCAACTACCACGGTACCACCACTATCCATCACCCCCATCAGTCGTACAAGCCAATGGTCTTGCTTCTGTCTCAACAATTGTCAAATATGTCATAAGCAGCCAACACCACTGGTTGCCATCGCTCCCCGTCATCATCGTCTTCACCCCCGTCACCATCATCATCTTGCTATTCGAGAAAAAGAAAAAAGAGGTTTCTTGTGAAATTTTTGCAAACCTGCATTTTCCATTCCAATTTTGTCTCAGCAATTGTTTTTTCGTTCCAACAGATTACTAGTGGATAATTGTGCACCGAGGGAATTGCATGGAGAAAGTCAATAGGTGAAGAAATGGCTTGAGAGTAACTGAATGCTGGACTGAGTGTTGAGTTCATGTGACGGTTGGTTGGTGAAGTAACACTTCGGATGGCTTAAATTAGCCAATTAGTTGACAGGGAGGACAAAAAATATTACAAAGTCGGATTCCCATGTATTAAAGATTGTTCCCTCTCCAACGCTAGGAGCTTGTTTGGTAGGATAGAAGAGTGTAAGGAAAAGCAGGAGGAATGAACTTTCCTTCTCGGCCCACTGTATTCTTTCCGCCCGAAAGGGAGGCGAAAAGGGAGGAAAAGAGTGTTAATTAAATCATTTTATCCTCTTCATGCCTACTTCAACGCATTTAACGGGGTAATATGGTAACACTATAACTTCATCTCTTTCCTCCCTCTTTTCCCCCTGACTAAACAACACAAGAGAAAGACATCCTCCCTCCCGTGGATGAAACATTGGAGGGATGACAATTTTCCATCCCTCTAGTTTTCCATCATCCCTACCACACAAGCCTTAGATGCAGGCAGCCAAACAATAAATCACCCCATCAAGAGTAACAAAAGCAGCGACAAGGATCCAAAAGAAGATCTTCAGGTCAAAATCAATTACCTCGAAACACCAGCTTAAATAACGCTAGCAACAATGTATAAATGGAAAAAGGATCTCGACCTTGCTCTTGAAAAGAGGAGCACCAAGAAGATTGTCAGGCATTTGTATATTAGCAATACCTGCCAACAACTCAAGAGGGGTTCTCTTTTAGGGCTACTATTATCAGAAGCAACAAAGAACCAATTATGTTTGCTAAATCGGCGTATTCCAAGACCAAATATGCATAAGCATCTACAACTCTTATAGTTCCTAAAAATATTCAACCAAAACACTCACTCAGAATTGGAGTCGAGCCATCACAGCACAGAGGATGTAGCTTGAAGCAAAGTTCTAAGCATCAAAGGAACAAAAAACAGACAATGTAGCTTCAAGCTAAGCTCTAAGCATCAAAAGAACAAATACAGGCAGACTATAACATGTGTTATTTAAGAAATGAGAGTGAACGTAAATTAGCGGCATAAGATGCGCATCAAGTTATTATGCATGATATGCAAACAAAGTGGCAGATTCCAATGCAGTCGAAAGAGACCAAGCCATAATGATCCGTAGTGAAGCATAGCTCAACATCTTTATGATCATTCGACCTAATCACCCTCAAATTCCCACCAGCCAGCTAGCTCTTCTCCTTGGAGATCTTTTATGCAACCAAGTCTCTAGCAACCTAAGTTTTAATCATCTCGAGATTCCCACTATATAATTCTATTCAGTCTGTCTCTAAAGTTCCTCAACTTCTGATATCCTAATCATTTTTCTTAACTGGTCCACCAGTTATTTTTATCTTCATTCATTTTGTAAAACATGTCGGAATCCAAACACTGTCCAAAAACCAAGGCAAGTACAGGACAATCATGTAAGTGCTAACAGAAAGATATGAGATCCACCAAGTAAAATGGAACCAAATTTACCAAACAAACAATGAAAGAATCACATTTATTTAATTTGGGAAACAGTATGGCAAAAATAAGAAAAACTAGTCCATTAGACTAGTTAAAAGGTCTCAGCTTGCCATTGTAATGTAAAACGAATGTCCTGGAGTTTCTCAAGAGTCGGTGGTGCACCTACCAAAGTTTTTCGCTTAAGGGGCCAATACCGCTTGCAAGACCCTTCAGAGCTCTCAATTTTCACATCATTCAGGTAGTGTCGCCAACACTTGATCTCGCGAAAATCACAACATTTAGGATTTTCTGCTCTAGCCATTAGCTTCTGATAAAGGAACCTTACAAACTCATTACTGGACAAGGTACCCCAATGTAGAGATAAAGACTTGGGGTGACAACTCCAGAACAAGCCATCCAGCAGAGCACGGCACCTTACCGGTTCACAACATGATATTACTAGGTCCAAATGTTCAACCTCCAGTCCGGGAGGAAAATCCAGTCCTCTCAAGTCATCAATATTAAAGCAACAGTTTCCAGCATCGACAACCAACCTAAAAAGTTCAGACTCCCTTGTCTTCGTTAGAAACTCTCTTAAGTTCACAAAAGACGTAGTATCGATATCACCCCGGAAAAAATACTGGCCTGGAGTCCCTTTGTAGTGAACAGATAGCAAATTGGGAGCATCGATGTTGGCCTCAACTAGCTTCTTGCAATAACGCAGGCTAAGCCGCTTCAGAAAAATGCTCGAAATGCTAATGCTCTCCAACTTACTACAGTGATTGAGGCACAAAAACTCGAGCATCGGAAACTTAGACACGATGCTCTGAAAAACATCGCTCGTGATGCTCGAACCAGTCAAACACAACCTGCTCACAGCCTGGGACTCCTCAATGTTAAATGCGCACGGCCGTCCCTGCCCCAAACGGCTGTTGTAAGTAAACGACTCGAGACGTGGCGCCTCCAGTTCCACCACCCTTTCCTGCGGCGCACGAATCTCAAATTTCTTCAAATTAGGTACACAAATCCTCCCAAAACCATCGACCGAACCAATCACCATTTTCCTTATCAAAGGGCAGCTAGTAATCAGATACTGAATTACCGGCTCCTCTATACATACATTAAACAGACACAATGTATCTAACGAACAGCACTTAATCTTATCGCCGAGCGAATAATACTCCACTTTACACCCCTTCAACACCATCTTCTTCAGCGAACTCGCCGAACAAACAATCGGCGGCAATACGTACGACGAACAATTGTACAGCGAGACATGCAAATGGAGCTCTTCGACGCCGTTTTGCACGGCGATCCCTAACCAATCATCGACGAGGGATGCCAGGTCAGCGTCAACGATCGTTATGCTGAGCCTGAAGGTCTGTATACGTATCTTCTCGTTGATGTACCGCCGTAAGGTTTCGTCGACGAAATTGACGAAACGCTCCCATTTGGGTCTGGATTTGGGGAACCACTTGGCGAAGAGGCTCTTTTGGAGGGTCCGGCCGAAGTAGGCCTGGTTGAAATCGAGTGTGGTGTTCGTCGACCAGAAGTGCAGCCATGTCTTGGAGAGGACGCTGGTTCTGGCGGCTTCTTTCGTCGGGAGGAAAGAGAGGATGCGGTGGATTACGATTCCGGGTAAGTCGGAGATCCTGTCCATGGTTGCTACAGGGCGGCGTGAGAATGATTCCTTCAAAGTTGAAACCCTAGGAGAGAGAAAATTGGGGGGTGTTCGTCTGTCTCTCGCTCACTAGTTTTTGGGCCATTTGGGCCCTGGATGTGAAGGAGGTGTTGACCAGACTGGGCCCAGCCTGATCTTATTTAATAGAAATTTTTTATTTAAAAGTCAAGTAATCGAAACTATTGTAAACGCTAAATAAATAGCTAGGCCATGTTTGATCCATTCAAACATTGAATGTTCCTACCCAGACATATTTCCCTAAAAAAAAAAAGTACCAATTGAAAAACATTAGATAGGCAACGCTTGATGTTATAAGAATATCGTATTGCTAACACTCATCGTGAATGAAAACCCAATAAGTTTTCAAAATAAAAACTAAAACATATAAATAATCCAACGCTTCGATTGTTGGGAAGCTATCCTAACAGACGTCAGATCCCTGCCGATGCGATCTCTCTACTCTTGTTTATATACGAAGATCAAAACGCTTTCAAGCCTTGTCCTGTTTTTTCATTCTCCAATCCAATTTCTTCCTGATATATTGTATTTTGTTTGATTCGTAAGAACTAAGAGTGGTTCATAGTTTAAACTTTACGATAGTAATGACTTGCTAACACTCCAATGCCAAGTCGTCCATCCAGTGTCCAAGACACTGACATAATTAAGGATCCCAACTGGGATTTGTCATTCTTGGGTGTCTTTTCTTTTGAGTAATACGTGGAGGATTGTGATGATGAACTTTTGCGTAAATGTGGTGGCTTGGTATGTTGAGGAAAATTTCAATTAATGGATTTTTAAGGCGTGTTTGAAACTCTGTCAAACTCTATTTTTAGTTATTGAATGTTCTAAACAAAAATTTGCTTTATTTTATTGATTGTTTTAACAGTCGGGTTGCATGAATATACTGCATGTGCACTGCCTCAAGAAAATATTAAACCACAATGTATGTGAAATTAACTTTACGATCAATGCCAAAAAGTGATGACTTAAAGAAGACGACTACTTTTATTTACGCCAATGCCATTAAGCTCTCACTCTACGGTACATAGTACTATTATTATAGGTTGTTATTGGATATAAGGATGTCATTTATTTATTGTCAGGTCCCGTCCATTAATTTGTGGATAAGGAAGGATCTTTTGCAATCAATCAATCGATCATTCAATCAAAGTATAAAAGAGTACATGCACTGCTCAAAAAGAAAGCGACTATACTATACGAAACCCTTCGCCAATGATTCTCAGCCGTCCAATTCATTCCGGCAGCCAATCCTAGCCGTGAAACTAGATCGTCCACTTTACACCTTTCCCCAAATAAATATGCAGCGGAATCCAAGTCACATTTATTTTTGTTTAACAAAATTCAATCTCTTACTCTCATGTCTGGTTGATCGGAATGCATACTCGCTCTATCCGTACCTCCATTCCAAGGGCAAAAAGATAATTTTTATGTAACTTCTTGATATAGTCTATTCGAAATTATTTACAGTTTTAATTTTTAATTTTTTAAAAATAAAAATAAGTTTAGTTTTGATTAATCACTTTTTATTTTGAGTTTTTTTCTTTATCATTTTTTCACCGATCTTATAATTGCATTTTTCTCCAACACACTTTTTCAAAACTCCAAAGCACCACCATCGGTCAATATCACCACAATCATTCAATTCGCAGCACCACAACTCAATTGTAATTTCACTATCTCAAGAACCCCTTCTCACACAACAAATGAAATGCGTTTGTTTTGAGAAAGCTTTTGCAGGGAGCAATAACAAGAGACACGGCAACAGGATGGTGACGATGGGTAGATTTGCTGGTGGCGATGGTGGTGGGGTGGTGACGATAAGACAAATTGTGGGTTGTGCGACTGTACTGAGGTGACGACATTGCTTAAGGTCCCATTGGTTGTCCATGGCAGTAAGGCAAATAGATCACTCTTTTAGGGATGGGGGAGTGCTTTTTGTTGCCAAAAAAAAAAAGTAACATTATTTGAAATTCCAAATAAGAATTTTTTTTTTAAATAAAAAGTCCAAATTTATTTCAATGCTCAACAATATACTTGGTTAATGTGAAAGAAGTCAAAACTCGAGAAGGTGGGAACTCTAATTACGAAACATAGCGAGCGATGTTCAGACATGCGGGGTGATAATGTAAGTTTACCCGACGTGACGAAGTTACAATAATACCCCTGTTCGAGTATCGGAGCTCGTATGTCTATTTCTCGCCTTTGCGTTGTTGTCCTTTCGCTTTCTTTTGTAAGTCTCTGTCAAAAATCGGAAAACAAAAAATCCCAGGGCTAGAGAATGTCAGCGGCGGCAGACGGCGGTGGTGGTGGCGGCCAGGAGGAGGACAAGAAGCCCTCCGATCAAGCCGCCCACATCAATCTCAAGGTCAAGGGTCAGGTATTAATACACATTTTTTGGTTTCGGTTGTCTGTATTTGACTTGTTTATCCGTAATGCACTGGGCTTGTAATTGGTAAATATCGATTGATTTTAGTTACGGACTTTGATTTGTTTCTTCGTGCACTCCTCATAATATTTTCAATATGAAGATTGGCTGGTTCTAAAACTAGAAGTCTTGAGTTAAATTGGGGGAATGATATGCGATGGGTGATCATTTGGTTTCGAGTTGTGAAATGGAAGTATTTGGATGGCAGAACACTAATTATCTAGATTACTGATGTCCAAGAAGGCATTTGGATGTAACTATTATTTTGCTCGACTTTCCTTAAACAGAAGGATATGCAAGTTTGGTAAGTAGTTTTTACATATGTAACCGACATAGAGAACTTATATGGGCCAACTTACATCGTTCATGTGTTAGCAAGAACCCTGTTTTAGTGAATTTTCAATAGTTGATTAGTCATCTTTATGCTATGCTACTTGTTATGAACTTATTTTCTGGTGTTTGTTACATTGGCCGAAATATATTATCTAAACTGTTTATTACACGTAGTTCCGAATGGTGTAGCTTAAAAGGTGCAGATCTTTGCCTCTTCCAATCTGTCTTTTAACCTCGGTAACTCATAGATGTCAACACCATGTTGCTGGTCATACGTGCAGCACGACATAGATATACTAGTTCATATGCGTATCTAAATTGACAACGTATTTCCTGTATCTTAAAACACAGGTTGGGAAACTCATATCATTGTATATTACGATATGAAAAAACTGCTACTTTTATACACGATGCTGATCCCGATTTAAGAACTCTGTAAGGTTGGTTGTCTTGTGAGTCCCTTTACCAAGCGAAAGATTTTTTCTTATTGTTAGTATTGATATATATTTTTACCCGTTACATTATTGGTACAGAGTTTGTCGACACATTGAAATTTTTCCTAACTAAGGCACCAATGAGGCTTCCAAATTAAAGTTTTTGAGGCTGATCAATTGCAAATCTTATATCTGAGCTTTTTAAGATGGAGTAGCCGTAACCTACTTGCAATATCATTCGTTTGCTTGACTAGATAATATTCCCTCCGTCTCACATAATTCGATCACTTTTTTTTTGCACGCATATTAAGAATTTAGGCTATATATTATGTGTTTTCTATTCTACTCTTTAGAGAGAGGAGAGAGAAAATGAGTTAAAGGAGTGTTAAATATGGAGAGAGAAATAGAGTAAAAAAGTGTAAGAATGTGGGCCATAAGAGAGAAAATGAGTTTGTGGAGAGTTAAATGTGGAGAGAGAAAATAGAATAAAAAAAGTATGAAAAGGGTAAATATATAAAATACCTACAAAATCTTTCTTAATTTGGAAGTGATCAATTTTTGTGGGATGTCCCAAAAAGGAAATATGATTAATTTATGTGGGACGGAGGGAGTATTTTGCATGTGCGTCCATCCTACTTTGGTCGGAACTCAGAAGTTGCATCACTGTTCAGCCTACACCATGTGCAAGATCTCTAGTTCGCTCAACTTTGGTAGAAAGTTGTATCAGTCTTCATCCTGCACCACGTAAAAGTGAAATATAGTGATGCCAGTAATTGGCATCTTGGTGTATCAGAAATTAAAATTATCTCATCTGCGTTGATCATTACGCTTCCTCAAACTTAACAACGTGACCAGAGAAAACATCTCGTCTGGACCTTCTTAAGGGTTCAATCAAATATTATTCTTAATGTGCTGGCTAATCATATCAATGTACTTGAGGATGTAAAATTCTAGTTGTTACAGCATTGCCTGACCATTTGTGTGTCAGTTACTTTGGTGCTAATTAGTTTCAGGCTCTTTCAGCTAGTAGACTATTCAGGACATGCTCTTTGGAAGCATAGATTTTCTTAAAGATATCTTATTTTCTGTTGTTAAAACTTGTAGGATAGCATGTAGCTTATGCCTTGATTTTCGGGGGTTTGATTAAAGTAAAATTGCCTAAAGTAACAGTATTGACTTCTATCCTTGGTTCTTTGTTTTATTGTCGGACTGTAGGATGGTAATGAAGTGTTCTTTAGAATCAAGCGCAGCACCCAGCTTCGGAAACTCATGACTGCCTATTGTGACCGACAGTCGGTGGAGTTCAATTCCATTGCGTTTTTATTTGATGGGCGCCGCCTCCGAGCAGAACAAACTCCGGATGAGGTAAAGCTTTATATGGTTTTGTAAAACCAGTTGTCATTGAAAATTATAAGTACCGTTTACTTGTCAAAGTACAATATTTTTTTTTTAATTCCAAGCCAAGCTGATACCTCCCTGGAACATTTTCAGAATCATGTCTTAGACTTTTCTTATGCATGAGCTTTTTGGCATTCCACTCGTTTACACATAAATTTCTTCTGCAGTATTGAATGCAGAAGCCTTAGGTGGAGCAAGATTACTTTGTGTTTCACATGATGCCAACATCTAGTGCAGTTTATTGTCACTTATATTACCCTTCATCTGACTTATCTTTGGATTTCTTGGTGCATCGGACTGAACTTTTGGGATAGCTTGAGATGGAAGATGGCGACGAAATTGATGCAATGCTACATCAGACCGGTGGGTGGGCAAGCCTGACTGCAAATTAGACTGGAGGCACATCAACTGTGGGTAGGTTCGCACCGAAGTTTCGGAAACCTTGCTCTTTTATGCAATTTTTGTAAAGAAGCATGGATATGATAGAAGCTGAAAAATGCACTCTTCAGGTTTTTGTCTAGTCGTCCTCGTATGTGGATGTTCTTGGTATTTTGATGCTACAAGTGGGAATCCTTGAATCTTAAGTAGTTACCTCTTAATCTTAGTTTGCATTTCTTATTGTTGATAATTTGATTGTAGCTAGATGAAATTTGCAATTTTGATAATGTCAACAAGTGTGACAGATGCCTCTCAACTCTCTCATAAGCAGCTAGACATAAATTCTGCCCATCATAAAGGGTCCTAGGACAGTTTGGCTTCCTCCTGTTTATCACTAATGGCAGCTGACCCCATATGCCAGCAAGAGCTTATCTGGTCCGATGACAAGTTCTGTTGAGAAGTGCATAACAACTCGTTATTTTCTGTCTATCTACAATAAATGATATGAGCCTGAATATCGGTGGCCGTTCACAAATGCGTTGTTTAACTATTTTCTCTATCAAAGTTTAAGATGCAATATTTTCTCAAATTTATCACGATTACGAGTTCTTGGCTCGTATAAACGAAAAGGAGCCAAAAACAAGTCGATCGTGAGTTCTCGTTAATCTTAAAGAGCTTGAACAATTATTTTGAGCTTTTGATAAACGCGAGCAAGCCCCAACTGAATGAGCCCAACATAAGCATAGCTAAATGAGACGAGTTCTTCAGTCTTCTTGACTCGACCAAAAGAAAAAAAAGGGAAAAAAAAAATTGAAGACGAGAAAGAATACCGGAGAAATAAAAAAATAGTTTTAGCCTAATATCCCTCGTGGTAATTATTTAGGCGTGGGCATAATAAACAGGGCTATTGTTTTCTCATAGATAACGCTTTCCGTTCCGAGTCTTGTTCATTCACCTAAACCTTGAGCCTTCAAGTCCCAGTGCAGTACTTTTTCACAAAATTTAGGTCCTTTTTCTGATCTTTCAATGTTTTCGGAAGGAAAAGTGTTAGCCAAGTGAAAGAGATTAATTGTTAATGCCATGCATGGAACAAGCCGTTCCTGGATCTTACACTTTATCGCTCTTGACATATGCTGAGTGGAAAATGTTTGACTGTTATCCGGTTTGTAAGAAGAGCGCACAACTTCCTGCACATCTAGAACTAATAGTCATTAAGTATGTTTAGGACTTTTAATTAATGATGCTAAAAAAATACTATTAAGAATTGTCGTTAACGATGTTAGCAAGATTAATGCCACTTGCTAGTAATATACAACAACAACAACTAATGGTCACTATTGGATGAAAATAGACAATTCTTACTACCTGTTTTATAACCAAAATCTTTTCGAATTTTTTTTTGTTGCTATTTGGGTTGGAGGACGAGGAAGATTTATACAACCCGGGTAGCAGCTAAAATTTGTTCAAATCTTTCTTGATTAAGATTAGTCTTGGCGGCTCGATCGAGCAAAAATGATTGCAAGAATTTTTGAAAATACGATTTCTTGTTACCAAATCCATTAGCATGAAAAACATTGAAAAGATGTTATTACCCAAAACATGTCATTATGATGTGGTTTGTTATGGGGCTAGCATGGAGAGAAGTCAGTCGCGTGTGGAGATTGTACAAGATGATGCTTCATCTCCCATCACACTCTCCTTGCCTTTTCATGGCCTCCTTTGCAGCTGACGTCCAATCTACCTGTATATAAGCCCAACAAACAACACAATTCTATTAAAAAAAAATTAAGGGTATAACAAGTGTTTGTCTTTCGTATGGGTTTTCCTCTACTGAATATCTTTGCGTTTCTACTACTGAGTTGGGGACTGGCTAGTTGTAGAGCCAGTGTGGGAAGTTTTGATGCGAATTATGACATTACATGGGGTAGTAATAATGTTGTGTCTTCAAACCAGGGAAGACAAGTTCAGCTCTCTATGGATCAGTCTTCTGGTAGATTTTATTTTCTTCAATCTTTTCTGCTTCTTCCTCGACCTCAGAGTGTTGGTTATGTGCGCATGTGATTTGGTAGGGAATTAAAAACGAGCCAAACATGTATCACACGTGTCACTCTCCTATATATGACTCCTTCTTATCATGTGTCAATGGTGACAATCACAATAGGATGAACAGAGATAGGAACTCTTTAAAAATCTCTTCTCTCGTGCGCTCGGAAGTTAAGACTCCGGTCGTCACGTTCCCGATCCGAGATTTACGACATGCACGTAACAAAGAAGCTAAACATCTACTGTTAGCTCCTACGAATTAAAACGTTCATCTGATATTATAAATGTCTCTTGTTCATAAATGTTTGAGTCCAATATAACATTTTATTTCCATACGGGTGCACTCGTTATAGGTTCCGGCTTTGGGTCTAAGCTTAGCTATGGATCCGGCTTCTTTCATCTCAGAATAAAGCTACCAGACAAGGATTCTGCAGGAGTTGTTACAGCATTTTATGTAAGGCAGTTTGCCTGAGATATCTATTTGTTTTGGTTCAGTCCATCAATAGCATATGTAGTCTTTGTTCAATATCCGAAGGTTGCTAACGAGAGGCTTGGTCGAACATGTTGCAGCTAACTTCACATACAGGTAAACACGACGAGCTTGACTTTGAATTCTTGGGTAACAGAGAAGGTAAACCATACACATTGCAGACGAATGTGTTCTCAAACGGACAAGGAAATAGAGAGCAAAGGCTCCAGCTCTGGTTCGATCCTACAACAGATTTCCATACGTACAAAATACTTTGGAACCAACATCAGATAGTGTATGGATGAACTCTCTCTCTCTCTCTCGTCTACCCATATGCACACGATGAGGCTACATTCGCACCCTCTTCGATGTTACTTGTTGTCGAAAGATACCTTTTGCCCTAAATTTGTTCGGTAATTTAGCACGTCCTTCATTTTTTCTCAAAAGAGGAATGCTATATTACCACAACCATTCAATATTTTGGCCAGAATGATTCAACAATTACATTCTAGCAGTAAGGATACTGTAATGGTATATATTTTGACTTGGAGTGCGAAAAAAGTTTTTGAGAACATAACTACATGAACACTCTGCTATTTTGTAAATTCAACCTCCTTTTTGTCGATAAAAAGTAAATTTTTTGTTGGCACTGCATCTTTGGAGAGTAAAATGGGGTTGTAGATTACCATGAGAAGGCATCAATTTAGCCTTCCCTCATTTATACAGCTTGGTGTAAAGTTATACATTTTTGTATTTCTAGGTTTTATGTGGACAACATTCCCATAAGGGTATTCAAGAACAATACAAGCATTGGTGTCAACTACCCAACACAGCCAATGCAGATAGAAGTAAGTCTGTGGGATGGAGATAGCTGGGCAACAGACGGAGGCAAAACAAAGACAGATTGGTCTCATGCACCATTCAAAGCTTACTTCCAAGGCTTCAACATCGATGGCTGCCCATCTGATACTCAGAACCACTCCAGCACTGAGCAGTGTTATTCCTCTTCTGACTACTGGTGGAACAGGAACAAGTTCTGGAAACTGGACTCCAATCAGCAAAGGGCATACAGAGATGTGAGAAATAAGTACATGAACTATGATTATTGTTCTGATAGGCCTAGGTTCCCTAATCCTCCCCTGGAATGCCTTCAGTAGTTTGTTGCAACATGTGGATCAAAGGCGTAAGGCATCTTTGAGAAGGCATACAGTGCACCTTTGTTGCAACACATGTGTATCAACATGTTCTTTCTTGAAGAGGCATACAGTCGTTATATAAATTCCATACTTGCGTTTGTGCTTGGCCAGTCTCATCAGCCAAAGTATGCCATGTATATAGCTAAGTTGATAAGAACAAATGTTTGCTCCTACTCGGATCGTACCTATGTAAAGTGAGAATTAATAATCGTAAAATATTTCTTGTGACTTTTCTTCTAACACTTATTAGCAGCATTTTTTTAACGTCACTAAATAAAGTCATTAGAAGTATTTATAGACAATTGATTGTCGCTATATAAGATAGGAGTAAAATTCCTCCAACCGGAGTAAAAGCCAATTTTTTTTCCGTTTGATAATGCCTTCGCGCTAGTTTTTGAAAAGAAATCATGGCGGCAAGATTTGAAAGTTTTTGAGTATTTTATTAATTAAAATAGTTTACTCATATCTGGATAATTTGATTTGAAGTAAAAATTCTGTAATTAGATTTTTATTTTGCTTTGGACAGCGGTTTAGGAAAAACGATTGTCTTTGAATTGTTATCTTGTAGAGACATTTTGTCATTAATGAATTTAGTAACAACTTACAAATTTGGGATCGTTAGGATCCAGACATTCCAAAAATAAATTAACTACAATAAATCAGTTGCTTAACACTTAGGACCATGTTTAGCTGCCCTAGAATTTCGCACTATCCATTCTCAAAAATCATCCATAGTCCACTGGAACCCAATTTGTTTTGAATCTAATTTTAGCAAAATTAGCTTTAATATATATATATACATACTATTTGGATAAAGTATGTGTTTGCGCTGCTTGGCAAACTCACTATCGATCGGTGCGCCGGCGGCACGATCGATTAAAAGTGCAGGATCTTTTTTGCCCTTCGGACCTGGAGACTTCCCTGAAAGCGAGAAACTTCGACGAACAAATGGAAATTGTAAGTAAAAGACTACGCGCCCATAAATGACGAAGAGAGCTTTCGATTGATAGCAAATGTTTACACAGCAAAGTTTCCAAATCTGGAAACTGAACTTCCTATTGATGGCAACAAAAGCTTCTAAACTAAAGAAAGAAAAAGACTAATTTGTCTAGTTGATGATTGATTATGTGTGTTTTGCTTCTTCTTTGACCCACTATATATACTAGAAGTTTTGTAGAAAATAACTACCATTACAAGAAACTACCCACTAATAAGTAACCAACTACACTTATCCCTTATCAATAGGGACACATTTTAGAAGTTGGTTTCTTTAATTTCTTGAATCTTCCATTATTTCTTCAGAAATAATAAAAAGTAAATGTCATTTAGTGGCATTTAATCAAAGTGAACTTACTAATGAAAAATATATTTTGTGGAGCAAACAGTATGACAAAAAGTCAAAAGATGTAGTGCTTGAATAAAATGCGCTAAATGTCTTTGTCCTGAATAAACATATTCTGATACTTTACTTGGTCAAACATAATTATGAAAAAATGTTTAATACATAATTTAATGTATTTAAAAAAAATTTAAGATTAGAATTTAATCGATTTTTTTAGCTTCTAAATGCTGATTTAATCAATTTTGAATATTCGTCAAACACAACAACTTGATTAGATTTACCATCCCAAAATAATCCAAACATGTTCTAACTATATTCATGTTGGATTCATTATTGGCTATCCGAATAGGGATAATATCACCTATGTCCCTGAGGTTTAGGGGTAATTACAAGCGAGGACACTAAGTTTCAAAATGTAACACTTATGTCCATTGACAAACGGAACCCTAAAAATTCTAACGGTTTTAACGAAATGACTGTATTGCCCCTAAGTTGGAATCTTATTTTTTTTTTTTTTTTTTACTTCAAATTAGGGTTTCTGGGTTTCCAATGCTATAACTTCATATTAGGATTTCAAACCCTTAATTTGACTTCAGATTAGGGTTTTCAATGTCATTAAGGGTTCATTTTGACTTCAAATTAGGGTTCAAAACCCTAACACTTCTTCACCACCACCACGCCGCCGCCGGTTGGCTTCAACGAACGAGGTGGGTTTCCAAGCTTTGCAACCTTGAACCAGCTTCAAGAACTGGGCCAACAGTATCTGCAAATGCGAGATTCCTTTCGTCTCACTGAGGAAGACAATGATGGTCACTGAGGAAGACATTGCGGCGATGGGTTTCGACGCCGACAGGAGATTGGTCGCGGTGGCTTGGGGTGGCGTTGGCTTGGAGGGAGATTGGACGGGCAGCGGGGTGGGGGGAGGGGGTAGAGGCGGCAGGGAGAAGAAGAGAGAGACAGTGGCAGTGTGGGATGGAGGGGGCGGCTGCGGCGAGGAGAAGAGAGGGAGGTGGCAGCGGCGAGGAGAAGAGAGACATGATTGTTAAGGGGGCCATCGATGGGGTGGAGAGGGAGGTGCCGGCACCGGCGCCGACGTGGGGAAGAGGGACGGGGTTGGGCTACCGGCGGCGTGGGGTGAGGGAGTGGGCGGTGAGATTTCAGATCTGGGGAGAAAGAAACCCTAATTTTTGAATTAGGGTTGGATTTTGAAACCTTTATTTAAAAATTAGGGTTTGATATACTGTACAAGGGCAGTATTGTCATTTTTAAAATACGTAATAATGAAAATTATACTTTTTGGACGGAACCCTGACGGATGGATACGAATGATACATTTGAAAAAGGTTTTGGTCACGTATGTTACATTTTGAAACTTAGGGTTCGTTTGACAAAATTTTTTTTTTGGTTTTCAGTTTTTAAAAGCAGTTTTTTAAAGAGCAGCTTAAATTTTTTTTTTATAAAAACAAGTGGGTGTTTGTTAACCCTTTTTTTTTTGAGGTTTTTTTTTTGGTGTTTGATAACCCTTTTTATTTTGACTTTTTTTTTTAGTGGTTTGCGGTGGCGGTGGTGGCCGGTGGTGGCCGGTGGTGGCCGGAGGTGGTTGCCTGCAGTCGCCGGCGGTGGTCGCCGGCTGCCGGAGGTGGCAGCCGGCAGTCTCCGGCGGAGGTCACCGCCGGTCGCCTGAGGTGGCTGCCGGCGGTGGGAGGGTGGTGGTGGTGGTCTAAGAAAAAAAAACCAAAAGTGAAAAAAAAAACCAGTTTTTGGAGTTTTTTTTTTATTTTTCAGTTTAAAAACTGGTTTTTAAACTGGAAAAAAAAATGGTTACCAAACGCTCCTTTTTTTTTTTCAGTTTTTAAAAACCGAAAAAAAAAAAAGAGGAAATTTTTTTTGTCAAACCTAGCCTTAGGGTTCGTTTGACAAAATTTTTTTTTTGGTTTTCAGTTTTTAAAGAGCAGTTTTTTAAAGAGCAGCTTAATTTTTTTTTTATAAAAACAAGTGGGTGTTTGATAACCCCTTTTTTTTGAGTTTTTTTTTTTTTTGGTGTTTGGTAACCCTTTTTATTTTGACTATTTTTTTTTGTGGTTTGCGGTGGCGGTGGTGGGGTGTAGCGGTGGTGGAGGCCGGAGGTGGCTGCCGGCGGCCGGAGGTGGCAGCCGGCAGTCGACGGCGGCCGGAGGTGGCTGTCGGTGGTCGCCGGCGGCCGGCGGTGGCCGCCGGCGGCCGGAGGTGGCTGCCGGTGGTCGCCGGCGGCCGGAGGTGGCAGCCGGCAGTCTCCGGCGGCCGGAGGTGGCTGCCGGCAGTTTTCGGCGGTGGTCGCTGGCGGTGGTCGCCTGAGGTGGCTTCCGGCGGTGGGAGGGTGGTGGTGGTGGTCTAAGAAAAAAAAACCAAAAGTGAAAAAAAAAACAAGTTTTTGGAGTTTTTTTTTTAATTTTCAATTTAAAATCTGGTTTTTAAAATTGGAAAAAAAATGGTTACCAAACGCTCCTTTTTTTTTCAGTTTTTAAAAACTGAAAAAAAAAGAGGAAATTTTTTTTGTCAAACCTAGCCTTAGTGTCCTTGACTGTAATTACCCCTAACCTCAGGGACATTGGTGTAATTAGCCCATCGGAATATTATTCTAGAGGAAACGACCCTGGTGGTCCCTGTACCATACGCGTTTTGCGAAATTAGTCCTTAAACAAAGTTTTTTTCCAAAATAGTCCTTAAACATCGCGCCGTTTCCCATATTAATCCTTTTCTCAACTTCCGTCCAAAATATTCTGTTTCTGGACCCCACACGAGGGGCACAAAAGACCATTCCCCTATCCCCTTCCCGTCTGTTTCCATTCCCTCCAAAAACACACAACCTTCTCCCGCTCAAACGAAAGCCTGCCAAGAAAACATTTATGCATCCTTCCAAAAACACACAACCTGTCAAGCCCTAACCTCTCTGTCTAAAATATCAAGACCCAACATCTCTGTGTTGGCAAGGATAAATATCCATGGAGGTATACTGCTACTGTAGGGTAAAGGCTATACAACGAACATCGTGGACCAATCGCAATCCTGGAAGGAGGTTCTACACTTGCGAAGTCAGTGGTGTAAGATTTGTGTTTTTCTGAGGTGGTAGCTTGTTCCCCCTCCCCCACACCTCCTCTCCCTATGCTCTTTAATCTTTATTTGCAGAGTTTCAAAGATAATAACTTTCTGCACATCAAATGTTTGACAGAATGCTTCGTGTCGATTCTTTCAATGGCGTGACCCCCCTATGTGTGCTAGATCAGTTCAATTGATCCCTGGACTCTTGCGAAGGATTAGTGAACTCGAAGCTAGCAAGGAGAGGGGACGAGCTAAAGAGAGGACATCATGGATGTCTATCATATGTACGGGTGCAATTGCTGCTATGGTTTGCTATATGGTGACAACCACTCCTAAGTGACTGAAAGTACGGGTGTTGTAAAATATATGACTAGGGTTTGAGAATGTACGGGCGATGTAACTCTAACTCTTGTGTCAATGTAAGCAATAATTTAAGGCAAATGAATGAAATCTATCATTTTGTAATGTTCAGTGCCCAATGCATCTTCATTTAATTCACTGTAATTCCAATTGATAACTCACACCATGAGTGCAATGCAATTCCAGTTAACAAAAAATGTAACAATAACAAGCTGCAATCACAAGCTGTAATCAATAACAAGCTGTAATCACAAGTCAAAAGCAAAGCTACCATTGATTACCAATTATCAAGCAACAAAAGGTTGGTCTCCAAATTTCAAAAGTTGCCTAGTTTTGATACAAGCCATAATTACAAACATCCAAAATGTAATGGTCCCAACTGTATCCAAGCAAAAACCACAACATTACACCAAAAGGTCTACAAAAATCTAACAGCCATAATCACAACCACTACTAGTACCCCAACAAACCATCAAAGACCTGCACCTCTTTTTCTTAGGTCTTGAATCCTTTTTAGCTCCAACATCAATAGGTCTTTTGTATTGTCAACCTCTTTCTTCAGCTGCAACAACTCTTCTTGCATTGATTTTACAGGTTTCTTTGTTATGGCACCTTGATCTTTACTTGCAGACTTCCCTTGAGATTTGCTTGTACTTGCAGGCTTCCCTTGATACTTGCTTGTACTAACAGCAGACTTCTCTTGAGCCTTTCTTTTATTTGCAGGAGTTGTAGGCTTCTCTTGAGCTCTTTTTGTTCTTGCAGACAACATTTCAGTCTTGCCTTCAGTCTTGCTTGTGTTTGCACCCTTCCTTGTTGCAGGCTTCTTTGCTGCCACAGCCTTTCTTGGAGTTACAGGCTTTTCTTGGCTAGGTGTTGTCTCTACAGGCTTCCTTGCTGCCATAGCCTTCCTTGTTGTCGCAGTCTTTCTTGGAGTTGCAGGTTTCTCTTGAGTCTTGCTTGTGTCTGCAGACTTCATTGGAGTTGCAGCCTTTCTTGTTCTTGCAGTCTTCCTTGGAGTTGCAGGATTCCTTGTACTTGGCACTTCTCTAAATGAGTCATCTTCTGGTAATGCAACATCTGGTGGTGCAACATCTGGTGGTGCAGCCTCTATTGGAGGTTCAGTCCTTGTTGGTGTGAACTCTGTTGTTGTAGCTTCATCCATGGCATCTTCATTTGTGCAGCCTCTCCTTAGAGATTCCCTCTTTTGTGCAAGGATAGTCCTCCTTGCACATACAGTGTCAGCTCCCCTGAACCTGCCCACAGTATCATCAACAGCCCCTACTCTTGGCACTTGTTTAGCAGCCTTGCTCTTTGCAGTTTTCTCTGCAATCATAGTTTTCCTCCTTGACAACTGAGCCTTAACACTGTCTGTTATCCTAACCTGTTTGTATACAACCAACACCAAACCAATTAAAATAGTTAACATAACTTAGATAAATACATTATACCATAGGCAAATGCACTTACAGGCAATTTTGGCCTCTCCTCAACTGCTTCAAGCAACACACTTGCCTCTACTTCTGGTGCCTTGCCCTGCCCTTTGCATGTCCTCATATTATGCCCATACTTGCCACACTTAGCACATGTCATTTTCACCCTCTTTCTCCCTAGCTTGGTATGACTCTTTGGCTCTTCTGCTTCTCTTCTTCTTACCTTCTTAGGCCTTCCTGGTTGAGCATGATATAGTGGGGGTAGCAGCTCAGGCTTGTCAACAGACTCCCATAACAAAGGACCATTAATTGGGTGGATAAGATTTGAATAAATCTTAATATGTGTCTCTCTAGTGTAACATTCATCCACCCAATCTTCTGGCATCATCCCTCTATTGTTTCCATTTGCCTCATCAGAATAAATGGCAGATATAGCATGAGCACATGGAATGCCACTCAAGTCCCATCTTCTACAAGTACAAGTACTCTTCTCTAAGTTCACAACATATTGAACCCCATGTGGAAGATTAAGCTGGTACTCACTCCCACCATTCCAACTACATATACAACTACTGCATCTGTTCTTGTTCCTTTCCAAGATTTCTTGAATGTGAGGGGTAAGCCTACCATGTTGTTTCTTCATATCATCTCTTTTTTTATACATTCTCTTCATTAATAGTGCCCTTATCCCCTCAAACATGGTAGTAATAGGCTTATCTCTAGTTTCTAAGATGAAGCTATTAAACTGCTCACAGTAGTTGTTTAGTAGCTTATCACATTTGGGGAATGTGGAGAAATGAGACCTACTCCAATGTCTAGGGTGCACATTCATTAACCATTCATGTGCCTTGGGGTCTGCCTCTTTTATCTGCTCCATAATTCTGGCAAAATACTTGACACATGATACCTTGCTTGCATTTTGCATAAACTCTTTCATCTTCTCTCCCTTGAATAGTTTTTTGAAGTTCTTATACATGTGTAAATTGCAAAACCTGTGCTCTGCATCTGGCAACATATCATGCAGTGCTGGAACCAAACCCTAAGATACAAGTCATTGAATAAATCTTAACCAAAAAAATTGCATTACTGAGTATGAATTATTAATTTGAATAAATTATAAATTATTTGGTTACCTTCTGTTGATCTGAGATGAATGCCCACATAGACTGATTATCATAATTAATTCCAACATCTCTGCAAAACAACTGTATGAACCATGTCCAAGAACTTTTATTTTCAGCTTCAACCACAGCATAGGCAACTGGGAACATGCAATTGTCTGCATCTATTCCAACAGCAGACAACAATTGACAAGGGAATGGTCCCTTCAAAAAATAGCCATCTAATCCCACAAATGCCCTACAGTGCTTAAAACCAGCCTTACATGCTCCCAAACAAACATACAGTCTCTCGAATCTGTTCTCATTCTCCTCACTATCAGACACCTTTTTTACAACCATTGTTGTGTTGGGATTAGTCCTGCAAACCTCACAACAGTATTCCCATATCCTTTTGTATTGTTCTCTGTGGCTTCCATTAATCTGATCTATGGCCTTTCTCTTGGCTTTATAGGCCTGGGTCTTGCTAATACCAAGTGTGAACTCCTCCCTTGCAGCATCTCTCAAAGCTGGCATTGGTAATCCAGGATTTGACCTAATTCTATCCATATAGGTCTTAGACAACCACTTTGAAGTTGCCCTCCTATGATAATAAACAGAAGGACAATCATGTTCCTTAAAGTATGTCTTTACTTGCCAAGTTGTGGTCCCCTGCATGATAGACCCTAAAATGCACCACTGACATTGCACACTCCCAATGCATATGGCCCTCACTCTACACTTGTCATTTTTAACAAACTCTATCTCCTTCCTATTCAGAATAGCATATTCTTTAATTGCATCTTTAAGTACTTCTCTACTGGAAAATGTCATGCCCAAAGCAAATTCAGGATTTTTCATGTCCTTTTCAGGCCTAAACTGTGGATACCTCACCCTGCCACCACCTTCTTCATGTTCTTCTTCAGAAGGTAAACTCCTTAATTCATCTGATGATTCTCTTCCTCTATCCACAACCTCATTCACCTCCAGACCATAAATGCTCTCATCAATCAGCTTTCCCTTCCCTTTGTTATCATATGTATCGTCCTCACTGAAGTCATAGTCACTATCCTTAAATGCTTCATATTCTACCTCTGAGTCAGTGTTATCTTCACTTTCAGTCTCATGTCCCTGCTCTACAATCAGTCCCTCTCTTTGAGTCACTGTCTGCCTCTTTTCATTGTTATTATGGTCTAATTGGTTATTAAGCTCAATTACATTTTGACTGTCTGCAATCATTCCCTCTATCTGACTCGCTGTTTGCCTCTTTTCATTGTCATTATGGTCTAACTGATTATTAAGCATAGTTACATTTTGACTGTCAACTATCATTCCCTCTATCTGACTATAGTTGACATCAACCAGATCTTGAGATAACACAAATGGATGACCACTATTTTCTCTGGATACAATTATGAATCCCGTGCCGTTGTCACCCACTGTTGTATGCCCAAATTCCATGTAAACCTCTATTATCTTATTGTTACCAACAAAATCCATCATGTCCCTAACATCTGAATCATTTCTTAAGCTTCTCAAACCCTCGTATAGATTTTTTCCAGGCACTTTATAATAAAAGAAGCATTTCCCCTTATACCCTTCTTCCATTACCATCGAAACTATTTCACACACGGAAAAGTAATCACTATGACACATGTCATAGTGATCAACCACCCCATCAACATATTGAATATTGGGAGTACCCACAAACTTCCCCCCATGGTGAAATTCGACTGTGAAATACTCTGAGCCATCCACTGCAAATAAATTAAGAGTACTCAATATACTATGATAGAAGTAAAACAGGAAAGTTGTTATCTAATGTCGGGAAAAGGGGGACTAGGGGACCACAAACGCACATGTATGATACATGACAAATCTATGCATCTAACGCTTCTAATTTTAAATCAAGCACTAATATTGTTTAATCAACATTACTACAGAATAGAGACAAAAGATCTAACAGATTCCATAGAACAACTAAACAACTATATTATATCACATGTGGATTACAAATGGTGGAAATTTGTAAGGAAAGTTTCAGATAAAGTAAACAGACATACCATAAAGCTTTGAGTTGTCCACCGTCGCGTCCCGTGGCCTCTTCTCCCAACTCATTGTCCTCGATTGCAGCCCTAATCTCGATTTTGATAGTAAACTAAACCCTAATCTCGATTTTGGTACAAATAAAAACCCTAATCGTCAATTAAAGTTGTAATAGAACCCGTAATCACGATTATTCTACAGTAATCGCGATTACGTACACTGCTCTTTTGTAACCCTTGACTCTCAGATCCCGATTTCTCTCTCTTGAAATAAATCGCGCTTATTCTACAGTAATCGCAAAACGTTTTTGTCCTTCAAAAGCTGGGAGAAGGTTGTGCGTTTTTGGAGGGAAGGGAAACAGACGGGAAGGGGATAGGGGAATGGTCTTTTGTGCCCCTCATGTGGGGTCCAGAAACGGAATATTTTGGACGGAAGTTGAGAAAAGGATTAATATGGGAAACGGCGCGATGTTTAAGGACTATTTTGGAAAAAAAATTTGTTTAAGGACTAATTTGGCAAAACGCGTATAGTACAGGGACCACCAGGGTCGTTTCCTCTATTATTCTAATTGTTACCATAAGCTAACATGCCAAATTACAAGGGATTGATAAAATCTTAGTTTACATTCGTGGCTAAAAATTAAAAGTTGTTGTAGAGAGGCTTTAAAAAGAGTCGCTAGTTATATTTAGCGGCAAAAGTTAAGCCGTATAGTTATGGCAACTGCCAAAGCTAAACGGCGAGGCCAGTGATCTTGATTTTACACTCCCGGGGAGTCCTTAGGCCTTCAATGGCGGAGTCAATGTAGCGAAATGCCCACATCGACTAGGTCAGAAATGGTTCGTCTAAAGTTAGTCTTGGTGCTGTTTATCCTCTGTTTTGCATCTACATCAACTGGCAAAGAGAAAGAAGGGATTGAAGAGCAATTCACGGAGGAATTGCTGTTGAGGCCACTGCCGGACAGGAAAGTGCTGGCCCACTTCCATTTCGACACCCGAGCTCCACCCACCGCTTCCTATGGCCGCCACCACCGTATCTTTCCCAAAGCCATCTATCAGCTGGTAATTACAATTTTCCTTCTTGAATGAGTTAGGGTTCGTTTGATGAGTATTACATGCTCTTATACGTTAGCTTTGGTTGAATCTAAGTTCAGTGATTTGGGTTAAAGAGTTCAATTTTTATGATGCATACTTATCAGAACTAAACCCTTTTAACCCAGACTCATATGGTACCTTGAATATGGCAGATCATGGCTTAATTATGGAGTGAGTTAACGAATTGATTTTTCTAAAGAGTGTTGTGAATGTGCAATCAATATGTGTGAACTAATGCGATATTGATAATGGAAGACAAGCAGCAGGAGTCGCAGGAAAGTAAAGAACACGAGTTTTAACAATGTTTGACTTTAAGCTTACGTCCACCAAAAAGCATAACATGAGAACTCCAGTACCAAAATGATGAGAAACAACATTATGTAAAGAAAACCCTAGCTGAAGATCAGACATGACTGGTTGAGATACTCAAGAACTGACTCTATGATGCCGTAATTATGTAATAGGATAATGACTAGACCTACCTCAAGGTTCTGATTAGGAATCCTGTTGAAACGATTAAATGCGCTACCACGTAACACGTAGTGGGTTCGGAAACATACCTTACGAAGTTCCCGAAAATTCCGACGAAGGATCCTTATTGTTACGAGCCTCCAACACGCTTGATCTTTTTTGCAGGTACGAAAACGGCTACTAGAGTCGAGTTCTTCGTCCACGAACCAAATCTTAGAGCTCGGTGATGCTCTAGAGAGAGAGGGATTGTCTTGTGACTTATTGTCTTTGTCTGTCACTTATGATTTCTTGGGATATCTCTAGCCTTTATATAGAGATAGTATTAGAGACAGACTTTACCTCAAACACTTAGGAGATAAAGAGATATTTATCTTAAACACCTAAGAGATAAATATCCTCAAATTAACTGTAATTATCCAGACTAACAAATACACATTATCTGTTAGTGGGCGGATAATGGGTCCACTGATCCAATTTATTAACAAATCCGAATTGCATAGGTTTTGGCCCGAGGCACCCCGACATTACTGGGCTGGATTTTTCTGGTTGCAAGCATCACCAGGCTAGACCTTAGAGCATTATGGTTTGTAGAGGTCATTTCTTGGTGTAAATCAAAATGCTCAGTCTGCCATGTGCAAGAACATGTTTCAAGCTTCAAGCCCAGAGCAGTCACTTACTGCAAGTTATGCCGGAAAGTAAGCTTCGCATCCAGCTAAATTATACCAACACCCCGCTTGGGCGGACCAATATTTTCCCTTCTGGGTGAGCCAAAAGGCTCAGTTTAACCATTTTTTCAGGTCACGATGTGTGATATCTTGAGTTAGAAAATGACTAGAGTAATACGAAAAACTCCCAAAAATGCGCCAGGGAACCTCTGATATAGCTAAAAGTCAGGGATATAACATTTAATGAAACTACTCACCCTTCCTCCTTAAGTGTTCATTTTAAGCGTGGGCAAGTGAGTGCCTGATCATTTTCTTCCTCTACTTAATTCTATTGGTGGTTAGTTGAACAAGTGCGAAGTTTTCATTCAAGATAAGCTTTATGTACTGAAATTAGGATCCTTTAGGAAACAATACTGTTATCTTCATCGTGTGCCATAAAAAGTTGTGAACTCAGCAAGAGTTTGAGGTGTTTTTAAATGTCTAATAACTTAATGTGTCTGTGCGTCATTTTTCATTTAAGTAGTAGAAGGTTTATTAGTGAGCAATCATAGCCCTGAAGTTTTCTCGCCTTTCCTTTAGTTTGCTTTTGGGACATTCTTGTACTTCAATTTGATTCACTTATGTATGTAAAACATTTCTCCCTTGTTTATCCTCTTAATTTCTTTTTCTTACTATTTGTTTAATATGTTACATCATGACTTGTTTAGCTAAAACGGCTAAAGCTCTCCGATTTTTTATCTGTATTTGTAGTTCTTTAGCAATCAAAGTGTTAAATACTAATCTTGCACTACTTGACCAGGTTCACAAATTTCAAGTTCGAGAAATGGAGTTATCTTTTACACAAGGCCGCTGGAACTATGAACGCTGGGGTGGATATGATCCCATTGCAAGCAGCAATGTGAAGCCTCCTGGAGTTGAATTGTGGGCTGTATTTGATGTCCCACAAGATCAGGTTGATGCTTCCTGGAAGAATTTAACCCACACTCTCTCAGGCCTGTTTTGTGCTTCAGTCAACTACCTAGAATCCTCAACAGCATATTCTGCTCCTGATTGGAGCTTTCGGGAGTTTTCAGGCAATTTGAGGTATGGTACATTGCCCCGTGAAGCTATTTGCACTGAGAACCTAACTCCATGGTTGAAGTTGCTTCCTTGTCGAGATAAAGCTGGGCTGTCTGGATTAATGAACAGATCATCAATCTACAGAGGATTTTATCATTCACAGCGCTTGCATTTGACCTCAGGTGAGTTTAATTCAGAGGCTGTGAACTATGGAATAATGCTTGAACAAACCCTTACAGTTGTTCTTGAACCGAATACTTTGGAATCTGGTGTGACACGTTCCAGCGGCTTAGCATTACAACCAAGCTGGTCTTTGAGCTCGCTATTTGGGAGGGAGCTCGGTGAAAGATGTGTCCTTGCCAAGTCTAGTAATGTCTACGTTCAACTAGAAGGGAGCTTAGTTTCGGTACTGAAAAATAAATGGGAGGAAACTTCTGCATATGAGGCGGATACGCTGTCCTATGAAGAAGGTTCATTGAGTAACCCAAGCTTTGAATTGTCAGTTTCCCCCAACAGAATTATTAAAGAAGTGAATAGTTTGCATCCAGAGGGATCTTCTATCCTCTACCATTATATGATGGAGAATTACAGTGATTCTAAGCCATTTGAATTGGAGTTCAAGTGGAAGTCTCCTCTAGTTTGGTCATGTCCCCAAGCACCGTTACATGCTAGCAGATTCTTAATGGGCAGTGGAAATGAAAGGGGTGCTATAGCGATCTCCTTGCAAGCTACCAAGCGGAGTGATGATTTTTTAGTTGCTGATATTGATGAAAAAGGATGTAGGTTGCGGGTTGATGTGTTCCAAGTTGTGCCTTGGTATGTGAAGGTTTATTATCATACACTAAAACTGTTTGTAGATGAAAAACCTCAATCTCAAGCTGATATCATTGAGAAAATGCGTGTTTCTCCTTCTGAAGACAAAGTATCTCCTGGGGTAATGGAATTGATCTTGAGATTACCTTGTGGTGTGAAATCAGCTGCAATAACCTTAGAGTTTGATAAGGTATGAATATAACTGTTTCACAGTATGCTGGCTATTAATTAATCATGATGAGATTGGTTATTCATTTCTTGTTTATTCAACAATGTTGGTATTGTTTTGGTGCTCAGTAGCAAATGTCGTGCATGAAGTTCTAACTTGACGTTGAACTCGATTCCCGAAATGGTTATTTCAGCATTGAAGAGCCTGAATGGTGATTTTAGCATCGAAGTGGAGCAACTCACAAGAGTATAACATGCTTTACTATTGGGAACTGCTAAACCCACCCCAAATATCACTTATCTATTCTGAGTCATATTGCATCCCCCACCCTCACCCCGCCAAGAACTTCACTATAAACTGATAGGCTTAAATTAGCATATAATGAAGGATGTATTAGACTTAAGTGGAAACTAGTGTCCTATAACAATACAAATATACTTATTGTATGGTGTGCAAGCTAAATAATTTGATATAGAGACATGGAAGATATCTAGGAGAGGAAAATAGAAGAGAAAAGGGATAACGTGTCTCAGATGGGATCATGAGTCATTCAAACTGCTGAGCTCGAGTTAATGAGTGAAAGGTTGAGTAGATCTTGGGCAAAATATATCCAGGTAATCTTCTTTTCCTGTCGGAGAAGCTGATACTGTTACAAGATGGTAATTTCACAAAAATCATACTCGGTACTCCCTTCTTTTGGCTATCTTCAATTTTCGTGTCTTTTCTGGATTTTTGGCTTTGAGGTGGGGTGGCTGAACTTTATGGATACCTCTTAGAGTACAGCCAATTCTATCCATGTCATTAAAATGTAGGTGATGCCTTGATAATTTCGTAGTAGTAGATTTGCCTCTGCTTTGTTTTTCTTTTATTCCAAATTCATTTGTCTTCTAAGTGCTAAAGATTTGTAGTTTTACAACAATAAACGATTTGAATTGTTTCATTTCATAAGCAGTTAAGATGTCGTTATGTGCCGAATTACTGGTATAGCTACATATGTCCAAATGATGATAAGTAATTTAGGGAATTTCCTTATGAAAAATTGCTTTTATTATGCATTCATAAACATATCAACTAATAAGAAAAGAAAGTTAAGTCGTGCGAGTGAACTACGTCCAAAAGATATTTCTCGCCTTTCTGTATTGCGCTTATTTCAATCCTTTATATCTGTCCCTTCTAGAAATAGTAATAAAGAACTCAGCTTCCCATTGCAATTGCATGACTGCTACTTATTTTGCATTTTCTACCAAAATCTCTTTTTTATTCTTATGATGCAGCACAAACAAACTTTGAAACAGACTTCTTGTTTGCTTTTGCTGTCATTACTTAGTCAGTAGGGGGAGATGAGACCATATTTAGAACTTTAATTGATTCTACTGTCCTGGTTAGGAGAGTATGATATCCGGGGATTTCAACTTCCTATTCTCTTTTTTTCGGGTCTGGTTGTTCACATCTGGCCTCAGGTTTTTGGCTGAGAACCTGAAGGAAATTTCTCTTTCTAGTGGTCCTCGTGGGAATAGATTCAGATGTACTGTCGCTCAGATATGTGGCAATCACGATGTTGGGGTTTGAGTCGTCATCCAAATCACATTGGAGAGGGGAAGTATCTTTCCTTCTTGAGGTGGAAAGCCCTGGATGATAGCATATTTGACATATTAAACCCTGGTGTGGGTCCTTTTAGCAAAACAAAACAAACTGTCCTTACGCGGACGCTATGTGGGAGGGTCTTCCACAGTTCCTTTGAACAATTCTTCTGGACTTGAGTTGCACCATGCAAAGAAATTTATAGGGGTCAATTTATAATATACTCTACATGCAAATGACACCATTCTCTTAGGATAGGCATACACTCATTCTAGAATACAGGAAAAAGAAAAACAAACACGCACATTCTCCTGTTCTAAAGATGCTTATTTGACTCTTTCAAATTTCTAGGCGACCATTGCCTTCAACCTCTACCGCTGTCTACTTGATTGTGTTCCTATCTGGTTAACAAAGTCATACATTGGAGATGAGGTTCTAAACTAATAGTTGATTGGATAACCTGGATTGTTGTCTTCAGTACTTGGCAGTTGTTTAACTTCCACAATAACGAGGAGTTTTGGAATCTCTTTGAATTTTTTAGTTATTGTTTGAGTTTCCTTTGGAGTTTTCTTTGTCTTCCTATTTCAAGTTTACTTATAGTGCTTCCACAGGGATTTTTGCACATCGACGAATATCCTCCAGATGCTAACCAGGGATTTGACATCCCATCAGCTGTAGTAAGCTTCCCGGACTTCCAAGCAACCATGCATTTTCTTGAGGATAACTCCTCAAACGAATTGCCGCTGGTATCTAAAATGAAGGTATCTAAAACTGGATTGCTTCAACCGACTAACGCTCCTCTTTCGTATCTCTTGTAGTTTTTTCATTTATCTGCTCTTCTTGCCATCCAAATAATTTGCAGGAAAGGAGCTCCGTTCTGTCTTACACGGAAGTACTACTTGTGCCTTTAACAACTCCGGACTTTAGCATGCCTTACAATGTCATTACTATCACCTGCACTGTGTTTGCTTTATATTTCGGATCACTGCTGAATGCGCTGCGGAAGCGTGTTGCTGAGGAAGAAAGTCGTTTGAAAAGCAAAGGTACATAAATTATGTTGTACTAGTTTGTTATACTGAAATTCGTCTATACAATGCTCTAAAGGAGAGAAAACAACTTAGCTTCACTCGTGGTTACTTTAGTAGGAAGCACCAGTATTTTCTTCCTAAAATCTGAGTTATAGCTACGTGTTTTTTTATTGAGAAAGCCCTTCAGTTATATTTAATTTTTGATTCAGTGCTCGTGAAATGCCAACTACTAATTTCAAGGTGTGATAAAAGTTAAAAATTGCGACACATACCCCCCTTAGAATTTGTAAGATATTTTTACTCTCTCAATGGCATCTCCTGTGTGCTGTTATTAATGTGTACGTAGCAATAGCATTTATCAAAATAATAGCAATTATGGGAAGCTCTTTTTGACAAGTTGGGTTGAAAGAAGAAAAACAAGTTTAAAGAGGGTACTGGATAAGCATTTGATGATGAAACCCTCGTTACTTGGCTAAATATGAGATGGAAAAGTGTTCAAACCCCACCCCCCCCCCCCCCCCCTTGCGCGCGCTACGCTGCCATACCTCAAGAATTAGATATAGGACTTCCTAGATCTATCTTTGCTGCAGAATTTACGACACTTTGATGGGTAGCAGGTTAAAAAGAGAATTTGTACGCCATCCATGCTTTACTCCCACATCTTAACGGCTCTGCTAGATACTGGCAAGCTTTAATATACTGGGCGTTGAATCATGAATGTCTTGTTGGTTCAAAAGAATTTGTTGAACTTTGCAGATGAAGTGCTGCCAATATATGGACTAGACAGCAGATTTGTCCTTTTTTTGCCATTTTCTTTCGTTTGTTTAGGCAGGGCATATTTTCCATTGGACCAAGCCTAGTATATGTCGTTAGATGCAGGTCTTTACATCTATTAATGTTGCTAGTTACAAGACTGTAGCATGTGAACGGGCACACACAGATAATTAGAACGTTTGAAGATGTTGGCTCCCACCTCCCATTGCACCTTTCAGTCTGCTCTCTGGTATACTAGGACATGAACGTGCTGTCTAGTAGCAAAGGGACTCTGCATTGAGCTCTGAGGCCTTCATCCTTCACAATGACCAACATCTTACAAGTAAATATCAGTGTGTGTTTATTGACTTTGCTAGTAGACAGAGAACTAGCCGACCATCTTTAGCTAGGAAATCTTCACATTTATGAATGCTGAGCTTAACTTTAAACACTTTATATAACTCTGAAACTGCGACTGCCCTTTTCTGTTTTATCAGCTTGTCTTTGGTAGCACTTCTTCACTTTTATTTTTTATTTGCAGCTGCAAAAAAGAGTGGCCGGGTTCCATTGCTGCTATCGAAGTTGCTTGCTAAAGTGAGAGGAAAACCATGGGAACCACCCCAAGCAGCATCTACCTCATCGTCCCAGATAAGTTATAAGCTGATTTTTAAAGTCATATTGGTGGCTGGTATTGCTGCTGGTTGGCAGTACTATCACGAGTGACCTCCGTATCACGCTCAAAGCTCCGCTATTGTACAATAGGTGCTAGAACATATTCATATTAGTGGTTAGGAGCTTAGGAGGGTTTGTATCCCAATTTTGTATAACCGTGATATACTCCAATGCTAAGTTTAATTATAAGCACATCGTACCATCCATTTTGTTTCCTCCTGTCGTGAAGACATTTTCTGTTTCCCTTTCCTTCTCATTTTTCACCATTTCTGTAAACGTCTGATGTTTAAGGTTCTGAAAATGTGGATGCGAGGTAATAATCAGCACAGCTTAGTTCTAGTTACTCAGAAGCAGATCCAATGTGCATGAGGCAAGGAGAAGCACCGAGTTAAATGACATGATGCATGATATATAAGCATGTGTGGTTGTACCTCTAGCATACAAAACTGTGCAAGGGGTCCCATTAGCACATTCAGAATTGCCAGTAGTTTCCCCCTGCCAACTTAATTGCTTTTGGAAAAGATCAAAATAATCCATCACGTAATTTCTTTATTATGTCAGTAAGAAGAGGAAAAGCAGCTGAAGCAGCTCAAGAGAAAACTTGTTACAACACATCAACCCTCGCTTTCTCCAGCTACATCTAATATACATGATGATTTTTTCCAAAAAGAACTTTGTTAGACTGCATTTTGGCAAGGGATTACAGAAGGAATTTGAGTAAAATCGTACAGCGGTGCATGATCTGCACCTTCGAAAATTGCCTGTCTGTTGCTGGAGGTAGAATATTGGCGCAAAAGCCCAACCAAAGTACCATCCAGTCGGGGTCTTTTCATGCATCGTGAGGAGCAGCCACAACACTCTCATGTTTGTGTATCATCTGATCTTCTTGAAAGGAGTAGGAACAAATATCTCATCATCTCTCATCCTCTTCATGTTTCCACTGATGACACTGCATGGGAATCCCGTATCTGAAGTGGTTCTACAAAGGCTAGTTTCTCTTCTTTGGAAATCTGAGGGGCCATATAAAATTTAATGAGAAGGAACTGAACTTCAACAGCTAGAATTACTCTCAACATGCAAAATAGTTGGACCTCGCAACTACGCTTATATAAAAGAATAGAACGGGTGAAGGTCTTAAACAAAACCCGAGTACAATACCTATGTTAGCTTTATCCACGCTTATCCTCTTCAATGAGCTGATGTCCTCCGAAAATTGTTTTCTCTTCAGACCGAAACTATTAAATTTAGCAAGTAGATCTGCATTTTCATCAAAACCTGAAGAAACTCAGCTTCAATACATGGACTCTATAAAATATAAACTTCCGAAAGAAAAGCTGTAAACCTATTTTATGGTGGGTCAATCTGAAAATTAAACCAAAAATCCAAAATAATTTCAGATACACACACACCCCACAAAAAACTATGATGTGCAAGTACAGCTCAGTTGACACATTTAACTCTCTTCTGAAAGATTGCAGAATTATATTAGCACTTCGTAGTTATTTAGCAGACGACATTACCCGAGTCCATGAACCTTTTCCTTTTGAGCAAGTTGGTGACTTCAAGCTGTGGCTTTGTGCTGACACTACAGCTCCCACGTTCACTTGTGCAGGGAATCTCAGCCCGAAAATCTGCAGCTGGATCATGTGGTCCTGTAAATCAAAGCTCAGTTTACAGCACAGACAAAGTTTCCAACTACATTAACACTTGTAAATGAAACAGCAGACATCCAATATGAAATGTGCTTCTTGATACTTCTTTGCTAGTAAAGCACTTCCTTTGCTGCCATGAAAATCAAAGCTCTCCCTGAAATAATATGTACTTTGAAAGGCATTATTATCAGCCTTGTGGAGCAGGTGGTGTGGTTGTTGGTCAGCTGGAGAACACCACTTCAAAATCGAAGCCTTCTCTCCGCGGTGATCTATACTTCAACATGCTTTTGCAAGAAAGATTCATGCTTTGGAAGCCATTGCTACCAAGAACGCTTTGCTAAATACTAGGTTAGTCAATTGCGAAAGCAGCTTTTCATGTTTTAGTGCTACAATGTCTGTCAAGTTTAACATTGAGCAAAATAAGCCGCCGATGTCTGAACTGGCGGTTATTGTTGGATACACTGCTGTGGCCCACGTCAATGCTCCTTGAACCAACAAGCTTTGTAATCTCTAATGTTTGCTTTGAACAAACTACTACTTATAGTTTCACAAAAAAGTAGTGGAATCAGCAATGACTGAAAACTTAAAGGCAAAACCCCAATAGTCACCATCTTGCTTTCTTATCCTTCGGTTGAATCGGAGACCAGGGTTCCTCAATCACCAATAAGACATGGTCATGCATATAAACAAGTCACTTCAAAACCACATTTTCTAGTATGTCATCTATGTTTATCATCTCATACTTATCTTCATTTGCTGATTCTATTCTTTTAATCCTTTATCCCGACTAACCAAGTCTTACTAACTGGGCAAGGGCAGCTTAAATCGTCTAAACTTACTAGAATCCAGTAAAGTTTGATCTAATTGGTTCCATATTCCTTAAATTTGAAACAGAGAATGATGAAAATTTAAAAGAGATTGAAACCATCATAAATTCTGCTCTTGTTCCCGGATTTTCTGTGTCACCAAACAGAGTCCAATTTGATCAAATCATTACAAGTAAACAGGCTACATGAAGGCACATAATAGTGACGGAGCTGTTTAAACTAAATAGAGGTCAGAATTTGCCACGACTTGGGTAGAGCAACGATTTTCTTGTCTGTTGATTCTAAGAAACCAGAAAACCTCAATTTCTTCCCCTAAAATCTTTATCACAAGATTGGAAACTTCTTCCCTTTGCTAGGGTTGTCTAGGTAGGAAAACAGGGATCAATTTGCTCTTGTACGTTGACAAGAAACAACTAGGCTGTTGACTTACTCATGAAACATGATGCATTCAAAACCCCAAATAAAGTTAACCTTACAACAAAACAAGCCACAAGAACACAAGAGGAATGGTGTTGGACTTACTTTTGGTGCCGGCTTTACAGAGCTTGCCGTCGACGACGAGGGGTACGGAACCGGCTGTTCCGGTGGACAGGCCACGCGCCGAGAAGAAAGAGAGGAGGGACCTCCACGTGACGGAGGAGGCTATGAGGTCGAGGCCTCTGCTGATGAAGTGGCCGTTGAGCTTCATGGTTTGTGGGTCGAGCCCAAATGCCCGGGCCATGGAGCCCAGGTCCAGCCTCTGCTCGTCCTGCGCCACCCACTGGACCGCCATTGATGAAGACGGGCAGTAGAGCTTTATCGTCGCTTCTCTGTCTCCTGACATCCCTACTCTCTGTAATTCTTGTCACTCACTCACTCCTCTAATATCTCTCCCTCTCTCTCTGGGCTGTGTTGCCTGAGTTGTATTGATTCGTGGGTGTATGTATGCTTATGGAGAAAGTGCGTTTCGTCACTGTAGCGATACATGTTCTTTCTTCCGAGTTCCAATGATTTCTGGAAGTCTTCCAAGTTCCAACTATTCAAAGCTTACACAGCTGGGAAATTCCGAAAAAAAAACAAAGGGTTAATTATTCACGGCACCCCTGAAGTTTGTCCTAAATTACATACGAACTCGCCTATCTTTTTTAATTACACTCCGCTCCATTTCTTTGACGGTGTTAACGGTGGGACGCAAAAAGACATTTTTACCCTTGTATATTAACTACACAGTATCGTCTTGGATTTTGGAGGGACTGAGATGTCTGGCTCTTCACTCTTGGCTACAGACATCAAGTAAAAAAAAATATATGTTGCAGTCGGGCACCGATCTATAGCCGTCGTCGGTTGACTTTTTGGAGGAAAAAGGGGGAGTGTAGATCGCCATCGCCGATAGGCGAATTTTGTTCTGATCGGAGGGGGAGAGAGAGAGATATGAAGCATCGGGGACTGGTAATTCTAGTTATTTCCTTGATTCATGAAAATGGAATGAATCTCAAAGTTTTCCGATTGACCAGTGAATTGTTAGGTGATGACACTGGCCGGAATCGGCCATCGGGGACCGGATACGCTGCCGACAGTAGTGATTCCATGGCTGTTTTGGAGGTTGCGGCGGGCGGTGCTTCCAATGGAGGGCGACGGTGTCAGGCATGCGGCTTTGGGTTCACCGGTGATGAAGTCGTGCGGTGTTCGGTGTCGCAGTGGTGCGCGGGGGTGTTGGGCGCCGGTGAGGGGCGTGGTCGGAGAATGAGGGGTGGTTGACCACGACACCGAAGATGGTGCCGATGATAAATCCTGTGCGGTGGTGGCTGCGGCGCGGTGGTCGTCGCTGTTGTGTCGTGGTGTACACTGTAGGCGACGTCGTAGTCCATCGCTGGAGAAGAAGCCGGCGAAGGAGAAGAAGCCCACCGTCGCCGAGAAGGCCCCCACCGAGAAAAAGCCCAAGGCCGGCAAGAAGCTCCCCAAGGAGGCCGGCTCCGCCACTGCCGGAGACAAAAAGAAGAAGAGGTCTGTCGAGACCTACAAGTTCTACATCTTCAAAGTCTTGAAGCAGGTCCACCCGGACATAGGGATCTCGAGCAAGGCCATGGGGATAATGAACAGCTTCATCAACGACATCTTTGAAAAGCTGGCCCATGAGTCTTCCAGGCTCGCCAGGTACAACAAGAAGCCCACCATCACCTCCCGCGAGATCCAGACTGCTGTTAGGCTTGTGCTTCCTGGTGAATTGGCCAAGCACACCGTTTTTTAGGGGACCAAGGCGGTGACCAAGTTTACACCGTTCTTGGTGAATCCTCAAAGGTTAATGATTTTTTAAGAAAGGGAAGGCAGTTTGGGGATGAAAAATCTAAAAAGTAAGGTGTCAGGGAATCTTTAGACGGAGTTAGGGTCCCCCGTCAATTTTGTGGGGCTCCGTGAAATACGGGTACAAACTTGGGGGAGCGGAGTGTAATTTTCAAAGATAGGGGGTCCGTGTGTAATTTAGGGCAAACCTCAGGGGTGCCGTGAGTAATTAACCAAAAAAAAAACTATTCAAAGCTGAGGCCAACTTTCACCGTGTGCATTCCACAGTCATCGACCGTTGATGAGTATCTTTGTGTGCATATATGAATGCGAGATGTCGTTTACAGTAATTCTTTAACGATTTTTTGTGCGCATATATGGATGCGAGATGTCCTTCAGTAATTCTTTAACGATTTTTAAAGTGATCTATAAGTAAAATAATGATGTTACATCAGAGAAAATTGGCCGGTGCTATGGGCCGTTAACACTCCTTTCTTTACAAAGTTAAAAGTATCAAATGTAAATGTAAAAAGACTAATTTTT